>JAQPPZ010004827.1:0-22385 GCA_028583015.1 Wollemia nobilis
TGAGAATGTTGTGCATGGACTCAGGGGGAGTCTGCAGTAGCCCTTTGGTATTATTGTCAAAGGGGGAGAATGAAGAACACAAGCTTATACTGAGAGGGGGGGTGAACAGTATAAGACCTCTTTTTACTTTTTCCTTTATACTTCAAAATAGTAAAGCAATATACCCAAAGCAATATCAAAGCAATGCACAATATCATCCACAAAGTGACACCAATTTTAACGTGGTTCACCCAAAATGGTGGGCTACGTCCACAAAACTTTTCTCTAAAAGTTATCTCAAAGTTCTTTGGGAATCCTTCCCAATTACAATATTTATGAGCCTCGGCCCAAAGGAGATACCTTCCCCTAATCAGAATTTATGAGCCTCTGCTCAAAGGAGATACCTTCCCCTCTGCTCTGGAAATGATCCCTCAGAAGATCAACTGCCTCTACCTCTTGCCAGCACGTGGAACTCCTTTCCACCGAAGACCTCCTGTCCTCAATGCTTAGCCTAAGAGACCTCTGCCTTCTATGATCACGTCCACAGCAGCTCAACAACCTGTACCAAACATAGTCAGTCGGTCTAGTACAAGTCTTCCTCTGTCTGTCAGATCTGTCCAACGCTTGAACAAATCAATCCTCTGCACACAAGCCTTCTCAAAGACTTGCCAAATCTGTCCTCAGGTTCTTCTCAAAGAACCAGTGCACCTCTATCCTCAAGTTCTCTGATAGAACTATCAAACTCAGCTCACAAGTCCTCTGCTAGGACCTGTCCAAATCTGCTCACAAGTCCCCACCGGAACCTGTCCAAAACTGCTCACAAGTCCCCACCAGAACCTGTCCAAAACTCAGCAAGCTCACCAAGAAAAAAAACTTTCTTAGTAGGAAATCACAAGGTGAATTGTTAGAGACCCAATGTGATTTTTCAAACTCATAGAAGCATAAAGAGAATTGTTAGAGACTCAATATGTTCTATACTCAACTCCCAATCTCAAAACTCAACTCAAATCAACTCAGCTCAAACTCAATCTCAAATCTGAAAACTCAACTCAATATCTGAAATGGATAGGATAGAATGCTTTCTTTCAAGAACATGAAACCCCAACAATTGCCAACTATGCAAAGAATCACATAACAATGATACTCATGTTCTTTTCACCATCAATTAGGGCTTCAACAACAATGCTCATCAAACAAGGTTCAATCAACACCATTCAACTCAAAACACAACCTTGAAGCATTTCACAATCAACATTAGAAAAGGAAACAAGTAGAACTCCTTTTCTCTCCAATATTGTTTGAACAAAAAGCATCCACCAACTCAAATCACAATAGCACAAAACAACTTTTCAAATCATCAACAAAGGAGTAAGCCCAACACTTTAACCAAGTAAAGAATAGCTTGATTATTACCAATTTAATGAAAGCAAATGTCAATCTCAAAGCTGCCCACTTAAGGTTTCACAACTTCACACAAGAAGCAATTTTAACCTTAAAACATCATGCTTTCATTTCCATAATCAACCAAAAGCACTCTCAACATTACAAGAAAAATTTATCCCTTATACACCTTATTTCTCCCTTATAGTCTTATCAAAAATAAAATTTATCTCTCATAAGAATGCAATAAGATATTTCAAACAACACCTTCAAAAGAATCTTTTATCAAAATAAAACAAGCTTTAAACTCCTTATAACTCCTAAGCTGTTTTTCCCTCTAATAAACTTCCTCCATCCGCAAAATACACTTAGCAAAAATTAATTTCGAAAATACCTTGGCCAACATCAAAAATCATGCTATGGAGAAATTGCGCATGAATTCTAACACCACCCGTTGCGTCCACTTCACGATGAAAAACCCTTTCACGTTATTCGAACGTGGAACCTCCCGTTCGGGTAGCGCGCCAATAGCCTAGCCGCTACCGGTGCGCCAAAGGCGCCCGGTGAGGTTTAAACCTCACGTTGTTAGCCTTGTTCCTTCTATGCCAAGGATTAAATAAAACAATAGTGCCTCCCTTTCTTCTGACGTGAACACGAAGACGAAAACCTTACGACGGATTTACGACAAACGGCGAGTACAAAAAAATGAACAGCGGATTCACGAAAACGGCGAAGACACAGTCGAACAACAGGTTTACAAAAATGGCGAAGACACAATCGAACGACGGGTTTACAAAAATGGCGAAGACACAATCGGAGAAGAAATCCGAACAACGGATCACGAAATCACAGCGAGGAAGAAATCGAACAACAGATCACGAATTCACAGCGAGCAACTCTTTTCAAAATGCGGATGGGATAATTCTTGATTTTCATCGAGGGAGATTTATATGCATTTTTACCATAAGCTCTTGACGTCGGCGAGGAGTTTAACACGTCGGCGGAGGTCTTGGCTAGCGCCCACAATCTTAAAACATAGCGCCATGGGTTAGGATAACCCATTGCAAACAATAATTTAATATTTATTTAAAAATAATTAAAGGGAACCTTAACAAGGTTTTTAATTATTTAAATAAATACTTCCTCCTGGACCCAAATGCATTAAACTAATGCATCCACCTGTAATCTTTAAACCTGCCAACTTGGGGTTTACAAAAGACCTTTGAAACTGTCATGTCGTAACCTTCATCAAAACAAATTATTTGACATCAAATCAAATTCCTTCAAGAGCTTCTTGACATCAATGACAACTTATACACTTGAGCAAAGGCAATGTACCCAAAGTACCCAAAATTGCCAACAATCTCCCCCTTTGTCATTGATGGCAAACCTTTACTGAAAACACTTCTCAAGAGCCAAAACTGAAACCAACTGTGCTAACAACTGACCAACTGTGCCCACAACTGAGAATCTTCCTTTGAAGTTTTGCTCCCCCTGACTTGAAGCTCTCCTCTTCACTTTGAAGCTCTCCCCCTTACTCATATCTCTCCCCCTTTGTCATCAATGGCAAAGGGTCACCTTTGGGGCTCGGGACTAAGAATGAGCCTCTTAGCTTAGTCCCTCCCCCACCTCCTGATGAGGTGATTAATTTTGGGGTGGGAGTAAAACTCCCATTAGGCACTGATCATCATCAGCGTCTATAACTTCCTTGTCGGGCCTTCTCTTGAACTCTTTGTCCATATTCCTATTCTTGTCACTGTTCTTGTTCTTGTTCTCATCCCTGTTCTTGTCCATGCCTTGATCCTTGGACCTGATCATGCCACTGTTCCTGTTCTTGTATTCTAGAATTTCAGCTCTACACTGTCTGATTATGTGACCTTCATTGTTGCACTTGAAACACTTGACGATGTTGTTTCTCCGAGGTAAACCTGATCTTTGAATCCACCTGTTCTGACCAAACCTGTTCGACCAAACCTATTCGCCAAACCTTTCGACCAAACCTGTTCTGACCAAACTTGTTTTGATCAAACTTGTTCCTGTTATTTACCTTGCAATAGACTGCCTTGTGCCCAAACTATTTACAAGAGTAGCAATACCCTTGAAAGTAACTAGCACTTCTGAAACTGTCATTTACCTTCTTCACTTGAGCCATGCAATGTGAAGCCATGTGACCAAACCTATGACAAGCAAAACATCTGCCTTGAAACTTTCCTTTATTTGACCTCTTGGGTCCTGAATACTTCTTCTTCTCATTCTGAATTCTATTTTCTATTTATGTGCATCTATCATTCAAGGACTCCTTTTCTGAAATACTTTCCTCATCAGAACTCTCTTCCTTTTGGAGTCTCTTACTAGACTCTCCAACTTGTTCCTTGTGTGGCTTAACAAAACCAAGGCCTATTTTATCTGTTGTCTTTCTTTGACCTTTGATGAGTGACTTAACCTTTTTGGAGCTATCTTGAAACCTGTAAAGCTTATCCTTGTACTCTTTAGTTTCCTCTTTCAAAGAAGCCATTTTCTGTTCTAACTCACTATACTCAAGAACCTTAGACTCTAACTCATCCTTGAGTTCTTGTGTCTTAGCTATAGAGAAGTCAAGACTTTCTATAAGATCATCTCTCTCCATACAACATTCATCTAACTTATCCTTGAGTCTAGCATTCTTCTTTCTTTCCTTTTTCAAAGCACTAAGAGCACTAATAAGTTCACCTTCAAGATCTACTTCACCTTCCTCTATATCTTCCTCTATTTGTTTGCTTTTTGAATCATCAAAGCCTTTTTCAGATTTCTTATCACTAGAGGTGCTACCCTTTTCAAAAACCATACATGCATCTTCCTTATAGTTTTCTGAAGCATCCTCATACATACTAGAAACCAAATCATTATTTGTGCAATCATCCTCAAGGTGACCAAAGTTTCCACATCTAAGACATTTCATGATAATGAATCTATGTTTCGGTTCTTCCTCTTTTTTGATATGAACAACATCTCATTTTCATCATCACTTGAAGAACTTTCACTATCACTACTAGAACACTTACTTGCTTTGTCTAGGTAGAAACTCTTCTTGTGCTTGTGAGAATACCTCTTTCCTTGATTGTTGTGCTCATCTTTGTTCTTCCTGTGATGCTTGTGCTTTTAGAATCCTTGCTCTTAGAATCCTGTTTATCTTCATCACTTTCATTCTTGGGAACAGTAGAGTCAGTAGCATAATGACCAAACTTTCCACAATTGAAACATCTTATATTTTTCATACTTTTGTGCTTTCTAGAGAACTTGCCTTTCTTGCTGTAATATGCCTCTTCATCACTAGAAGACTCATCACTATCTTGAAGTCGTTTACCCTTGGATTTCTTGGTAGCCTTGAAAGTTGCCTCTTTCTTGACATCAACCTTCACTTGAGTTCTCAACTCAAATGCTGCAAGTATACTATGGAGCTCATCCTTTTTCAACTTATCCAAATCTTTAGCTTCCTCAATAGCAGAAATATTTTCACTAAATCTATTAGGAAGAGATCTTAAAATCTTATCACAAACATCATTTTCAGCAAGCTCAAGACCTAAGTCTTTCATGGAGTTAACAACCTCATCCATACGAAGCATGTAGTCACTAATATTTTCATCATCATTCATCTTGAGTTGTTCAAACATACCTTTGAAGTGTCTCAACTTGGCCTTTCTGACATTTGTATCACCTGTATGAACCACCTTCAACTGTTTCCACATTTCACTAGTTGTCTTGCAGTGAATCACCTTGGTGAGATCTGCTTTATGTAAGCCTTTCAGGATTGCATTCATTGCCTTTGAATTGCTGTGATGTAGGAGCCTTTCTTCCTTAGTAATAGGACCATGTTCAGGAATAGTGTACTCATCTTCAATCACTTCCCAAACCTCATTACCAAGTGCCATTAGATGAACCTTCATCCTTGCACTCCAAAGACCAAAATCTGACCCATCAAGAATAGGTGTTGCATTGCCACTTGAATGATCCATTGTGTTCTTTACTAGCTTTTCCTTCAAGCTGTTAAACTTTTCGAAGGCACCCGCTATGATACCAATTGAAGAACACAAGCTTATACTGATAGGGGGGGGTGAAAAGTATAAGACCTCTTTTTACTTTTTCCTTTATACTTCAAAATAGTAAAGCAATATACCCAAAGCAATATCAAAGCAATGCACAATATCATCCACAAAGTGACACCAATTTTAACGTGGTTCACCCAAAATGGTTGGGCTACGTCCACAAAACTTTTCTCTAAAAGTTATCTCAAAGTTCTTTGGGAATCCTTCCCAATTACAATATTTATGAGCCTCGGCCCAAAGGAGATACCTTCCCCTAATCAAAATTTATGAGCCTCTGCTCAAAGGAGATACCTTCCCCTCTGCTCTGGAAATGATCCCTCAGAAGATCAACTGCCTCTACCTCTTGCCAGCACGTGGAACTCCTTTCCACCGAAGACCTCCTATCCTCAATGCTTAGCCTAAGAGACCTCTGCCTTCTATGATCACGTCCACAATAGCTCAACAACCTGTACCAAACATAGTCAATCGGTCTAGTACAAGTCTTCCTCTATCTGTCAGATCTATCCAACGCTTGAACAAATCAATCCTCTGCACACAAGCCTTCTCAAAGACTTGCCAAATCTATCCTCAAGTTCTTCTCAAAGAACCAGTGCACCTCTGTCCTCAAGTTCTCTAATAGAACTATCAAACTCAGCTCACAAGTCCTCTGCTAGGACCTGTCCAAATCTGCTCACAAGTCCCCACCGAAACCTGTCCAAAACTGCTCACAAGTCCCCATCGAAACCTGTCCAAAACTCAACAAGCTCACCAAGAAAAAAACTTTCTTAGTAGGAAATCACAAGGTGAATTGTTAGAGACCCAATGTGATTTTTCAAACTCATAGAAGCATAAAGAGAATTGTTAGAGACTCAATATGTTCTATACTCAACTCCCAATCTCAAAACTCAACTCAAATCAACTCAGCTCAAACTCAATCTCAAATCTGAAAACTCAACTCAATATCTAAAATGGATAGGATAGAATGCTTTCTTTCAAGAACATGAAACCCCAACAATTGCCAACTATGCAAAGAATCACATAACAATGATACTCATGTTCTTTTCACCATCAATTAGGGCTTCAACAACAATGCTCATCAAACAAGGTTCAATCAACACCATTCAACTCAAAACACAACCTTGAAGCATTTCACAATCAACATTAGAAAAGGAAACAAGTAGAACTCCTTTTCTCTCCAATATTGTTTGAACAAAAAGCATCCACCAACTCAAATCACAATAGCACAAAACAACTTTTCAAATCATCAACAAAGGAGTAAGCCCAACACTTTAACCAAGTAAAGAATAGCTTGATTATTACCAATTTAATGAAAGCAAATGTCAATCTCAAAGCTGCCCACTTAAGGTTTCACAACTTCACACAAGAAGCAATTTTAACCTTAAAACATCATGCTTTCATTTCCATAATCAACCAAAAGCACTCTCAACATTACAAGAAAAATTTATCCCTTATACACCTTATTTCTCCCTTATAGTCTTATCAAAAATAAAATTTATCTCTCATAAGAATGCAATAAGATATTTCAAACAACACCTTCAAAAGAATCTTTTATCAAAATAAAACAAGCTTTAAACTCCTTATAACTCCTAAGCTGTTTTTCCCTCTAATAAACTTCCTCCATCCGCAAAATACACTTAGCAAAAATTAATTTCGAAAATACCTTGGCCAACATCAAAAATCATGCTATGGAGAAATTGCGCACGAATTCTAACACCACCCGCTGCGTCCACTTCACGATGAAAAACCCTTTCACGTTATTCGAACGCGGAACCTCCCGTTCGGGTAGCGCGCCAACAACCTAGCCGCTACCGGTGCGCCAAAGGCGCCCGATGAGGTTTAAACCTCATGCTGTTAGCCTTGTTCCTTCTGCGCTAGGGATTAAATAAAACAATAGTGCCTCCCTTTCTTCTGACGTGAACACGAAGACGAAAACCTTACGATGGATTTACGACAAACGACGAGTACAAAAAAATGAACAACGGATTCACGAAAACGGCGAAGACACAGTCGAACAACAGGTTTACGAAAATGACGAAGACACAATCGAACGACGGGTTTACAAAAATGGCGAAGACACAATCGGAGAAGAAATCCGAACAACGGATCACGAAATCACAGCGAGGAAGAAATCGAACAACAGATCACGAATTCACAGTGAGCAACTCTTTTCAAAATGCGGATGGGATAATTCTTGATTTTCATCGAGGGAGATTTATATGCATTTTTACCATAAGCTCTTGACGTCGGCGAGGAGTTTAACACGTCGGCGGAGGTCTTGGCTAGCGCCCACAATCTTAAAACATAGCGCCATGGGTTAGGATAACCCATTGCAAACAATAATTTAATATTTATTTAAAAATAATTAAAGGGAACCTTAACAAGGTTTTTAATTATTTAAATAAATACTTCCTCCTGGACCCAAATGCATTAAACTAATGCATCCACCTGTAATATTTAAACCTGCCAACTTGGGGTTTACAAAAGACCTTTGAAACTGTCATGTCGTAACCTTCATCAAAACAAATTATTTGACATCAAATCAAATTCCTTCAAGAGCTTCTTGACATCAATGACAACTTATACACTTGAGCAAAGGCAATGTACCCAAAGTACCCAAAATTGCCAACAGAGAAGAGTTACAGGAAATTGCACGTGTTGCCAACAATTCCAAAGGGGGAGATTGTTGAGCAAGGTGTAGCAACATTATTGTCATTGTTGTCAACACAGTCAGATAGATCTGTTGATGTAGTGTACAGGAAGTTCAAAAGCCATTCAGATGCAGAAGACAGGAGTTCAAAGGTTACTCAGAGTATATACAATGCTTTTCCAAGAAGATCGAAGTGACCCATATGCAACAGATCAAAGAAATAGACAAGTAAGAAAAGTGTCACAATATCGCGACATATACAGAAAGCAAGAAAAACTATCGCGATTTCGTGACATATTGGAAGAGAGAGAAAAAGCAAGAAAACTGTCACAATTTTGTGACATGTTGGAAGAGAGAGAAAAAGTAGTTAAAACTATCACGATTTTGCGACATGTTGGAAGAGAAAAATGCAAGTGGAAAAACTGTCATGATTTCGTGACATGTTGGAAGAGAAAGAGAAAGCAGGAAAAACTGTCACGATTTCGCGACATGTTGGAAGAGAAAAAGGCAAGTGGAAAAAATGTCGCAATTTCACGACATGTTGGAAGAGAAAGAGAAAGCAGGAAAAACTGTCACGATTTCGTGACATGTTGGAAGAGAAAAAGGCAAGTGGAAAACTGTTACGATTTCGCGACATGTTGGAAGAAAAAGAGAAAGCAGGAAGAAGTGTCGCGATTTCGCGACAAGTTCGAAGAAAGAGAACAAGTAAGAAAAGTGTCGCGATTTCGCGACATGTCGCATTTTCACGACTAAAATAGGAGAGAGAAAGTAAGTTGGAAAAGTGTCACAATTTTGTGACATGTCACATTTTTGCGACTAAAATATGAGAGAGAAAGCAAGTTTGAAAAGTGTCACGATTTCGCGAAATGTCGCATTTTCGCGAAAAAATAAAGAGAGGAAGCGTACGGAAGCATAACTGTCGTGATTTCGCGATAAAAGTAGAAATCAAGACTTTGGAAGCAAAAGTGTCACGATTTCACAACAATAGCAAAGAAGTGAAGTACAGAGCAGAAGTGTCATGATTTCACGACAAAAGTAGAGAAGAAGACTTCGAAGGCAGAAGTGTCACAATTTCGTGACAAAAGCAGAAAGCGAGACTTCGAAAGCAGAAGGAAGTGTCACGATTATGCGACATGTCGCATTATCGCGACTTGAAACGGTCAGGAAGGAAGAGAAGCAAAAGTGTCATGATTTCGTGACATGTTGCATTTTCATGACTCAAAAAGGATAGGAAGGCAGAGAAGTAAAAGTGTCGCGATATCGTGACATATCGCATTTTCATGACTCAAGAAGGGCAGGCAGGCAGAATAACAAAAGTGTCACGATATCGTGCAATGTCACATTTTCACGACAAAAGAATAGAGAAAGTGTACGGAGGCAAAAGTGTCGCGATATCGTGACATGTTGTATTTTTGCGGGCCAAAGCTAAGAGAAAGAGCAAGGAGAAAAAGTGTCGCGATATATTTTTGCGGGCCAAAGCTAAAAGAAAAGAGCAAGGAGAAAAAGTGTCGCGATATCGCGAAATGTTGTATTTTTGCGGGCCAAAGCTAAGAAAAAGAGCAAGGAGAAAAAGTGTCATGATATCGCGACATGTTGTATTTTCACGGTTGAGTTGAAGCCGACGAAGACCGATGACAGCCAACTAAAATTAGGGTTTATAGTGGTCATGAAATCGACTAATATTAGGGTTTATAGCCGACTAATATTAGGGTTTTCATCACAAGAATTATGTTATAAAAGGAGGGCTATTTGGAGATTTGAAGTGTTGTTGAAGTGTGAGAATTTTAGTCATAGTGCAAAGAGAGCAGAGTGCACGAAAGGGAGAAGATGATCGTGAAGGTCGATTGTATCGAAGCTGAGTGTGCAAAGTGATTATGCAGAGAAAGCAGAGTGCGTAGAGAGGGCAAAGGTGAAGAAAGACCAGTTAGGATCTTGCAAAAACAAAGGTATCTTTCTGTCAATCTTATAGATTAAAAATTGAAGTCCAGGTTGTTGCTTGGCATCAGGGGTTGGTGCTCCTTCTAGTAGTTGCGGGAAAATCAAGGGTTGGTGCTCCTTTCTTTTGGTGCAAATAAATAAGGGGTTGGTGCTCCTTCCAATGGGTGCTGGTAAATTGATTGTAAAGTTGGTGCTTTGCAAAGGCTAGATTTGGATGGTAGTCCAAGCAGTCATTTTTGAGGAGTAGCCACATTGGTGAACCTCGTTAAATATTGTGTTGTGTGATGCTTTTGTGTTATACTTGTTGTATCTAGTAATTAGTTTTAATTGCTACTGTATTAAGATTTGTAAATTCAAGTTTAAAGAGCTACACTGATTCACCCCCCCCTCTCAGTGTCATTGTAAGACTAACATACGCAATAACTGGCATTGGTTTCTATTAAAACCTTCAGGGAAGGTCCCATTTTGAAGAAAATTTAATATATCAATGTACCAAAGTTTAGGAGTAGTTTCATTGATTAGAAACACATCCAAAGGTTCTAAGCATGATTTATTTGAAGCGGGTTCCTGGAGTCAACGAATAATTATGGTAGCATATTCGTCCTCTAACTCCAAGGGTAAAAGAGATGCAGCTGCAACCATAGCATCATCCGCACAATTGTTAGTTCGAGGAATAGCTTCCAAGGTAACTTGATCAAATAAAGATATCAATTGTAATACATATGCTTTATATGGATGCAATTTATCATCTATGGTCTGATAAAAATCATTAATTTGATTTATGACACGTTGAGAATCACCGAAAACTAATAGATTTTTAATTTTCAGTGCCAAGGCAGCTCGTAATCCTAGGATTAGAGCCTCATATTCAGCAGTTTTATTAGTATAGGCAAATGTTAATTTAAAGGATAAAGGTATAAGATGTTTCTATGGAGATATTAAAATAATACCTGCACCAGCCCCACTCATGCATTGGGATTCGTCAAAGTATAAGGACCATTGCTCTGGATGGTCTGCCTCTAGTTTAAGGCATTCGTCAAGAAACTCAATGATGAGGGGATGGGTAGACTCTAAGGGTGCAGTAGCTAATTGATCTGCTATGATTTGACCCTTAACAAACTTTTGTCCTATAAACATGAGTTCAAACTTGCTTAGCACAAGAACCCACTTTGCTATGCGACCAGATAAATAAGGTCGACTCATGAGATACCGCAAAGGATCAAATTTAGCAATAACATAGGTTTTTTTACTGAGCATATAATGGCGTATTCTTTGTGTAGAAAATATGACTGCTAGACATAACTTCTCTAATTTTGTGTAGCGGGTTTCATAATTGATTAATGTTTTGCTGATATAATAATTAGCACGTTCTTTCTTCTCATCATCAAGTTGAGCTAACATAGCTCCTAAGGCAAGATATGAAGCAGAAATATACAAGATAAATGGGCGATCAGGTCTAGGTGGCAAAAGCACAGGTGGGTTAAGAAGATATTATTTGAGTTCAAATGCTTGCTGACATTCGTAGTCCCAATGGAAATAGACATCCTTCTTAAGAAGCTTAAGAAAGGGTCCGGTTTTATCCGCCAGCTTATCGATGAAGCGACGAATAACTTGAAGCTTACCTTGTAAACTTTGTAATTCTGATATATTTGTGGGTGTGGGCATATCAATGATAGCCGTAATCTTGAGAGGGTCAATTTCGATGCCACGTAAAGAAACTATAATCCCCAATAATTTATCGAACTTAACTCCAAATATACATTTATCTGGATTCAATTGGATAAGATATTCCCTTAATCGATTAAATACTTTTCTCAAATCATCTAAATGGTCATCTTCTTCAATAGAACGAGCTATAATGTCATCTACATAATCATGTAGTATATCATGCATCATATCATGAAAAATATAAGTCATGGCTCGTTGATATGTTGCACCTGCATTCTTCAAACCGAATGGCATCACTTTCCAACAAAACATCCCCCAAGGGGTAATAAAGGTTGTTTTAGCCTGATCTTCAGGAGCTATCCTGATATGATTATAACCAGAAAATCCATCCATTAAGGATATCATTCCACTCCTAGCAGTAAAATCAATGATCTAATCCATATTGGGAAGAGGAAAGTCGTCTTTAGGGCATGAAACATTAATATCTCTAAAATCTGTGCAAACCCTAACCTTGGTAGCTTCTTTCTTAGTTACTGGAACTATATTCGAGATCCATTCAACATAATCAATGGCTTGTATAAAAATAACATTTAAGAGTTTTTCTAACTCCCCTTTGACCAATAAGGCCACTTTAGGATGCATTTTTCTAAGTTTTTGTTTAACAGGTTTAGCATCCGGATGGACTACTAGGTGATGCATAACTATAGAAGGGTCTAATCCTGGCATATATTCATATGTCCAAGAAAAGAAATCTTCATATTTTTTAATAAATGCAATGTATTTATCCTGTTTTTCTTGACTCAATTCTAATCCAATGTTGATTATGTGAGGATTATCCTCAGTTCCAATGTTAATTTTTATGACATTTTCTACTTCCATGTGTAGATTTTTCTCAAAATTAGGTGGGGTGGGTGAAACACCCAATTCTTGTAATTCTTCCAAGGTTAGCTTGGATAATTCATCTTGAGGAGTTGTGGCCTCAAGTCGGGCTATACTAGGTATAGAGCCATCAAAATAAAATTCATGATGTAACAATTCCTCAATGGAGACATCATGGAAGATATCTCCCTCCAACTCATCGTTGAATTTGGCAATCATCTCAGGGTAGGCTATAGATAGCATATTACATGTAAATGGCTTATTCATTAAATGCAAAGCATCACGTTTATCCAAATAATATTGATAACATATGAGATGGTCATCATCCTTAAATGGGAAATACTGACCCTTACTAGGAAATAGGCCCACACCACATCGGGAAGGCCATGGTTCTACCTCAAAAGGTTATTTCATACCATTTTGGAAAGGTCCCAAACATTTCCCTTTATATTCCAATTTAAGCATTATAGATTTTGCTTTAATATACTCATTAGTAAAATAACATCGAGCATATCCATCATAATGAGTCTTGTTGTTTCTGGGTATTCTACCCCAGTCATATCACTTATAAATAAAAGCGCAGCTCCCAACTTGGTAAATACTTTCCATAGGCTGTGGGATACCCAAGGTATGAGGAGATGGTGGCAAATTATTTAAAATAAGGGAATCTTGCATAGCAGCATTCATTTTCTATGATATAAGAATTTTAGATAAATTGGGTAAGAGCTCGTCAATAAGAGCATAAGAGGTAGAAGGAACATTTCCTACATCTTCTGATGTAGAAACTATGCCTTTGGTGGATGTAGATGTTGTATATATGTCGATGGATGAGTCTTTTATAGGTATAGAAGTGATAGGAGTAGGGCGAGAGGCATCGATTGTGGGATTAGGATATTTCTGAGGTCCTAATGTAGTTTGTTTAGAGGATGGTTGAGTTGTATGTAGAGGTGGAACTGATGTAGAAGGAGTAGATGGCGTTGTGGGTGTGTGTTTCACATGTTTATATGGGTAATGAGAATTAGGATGTGTGGATGACAAAGTAGGGCAGAATTGAACTCCAACAGGTTCTGCCAAAGCACACATATCAAAGGGTCTAGGATCACCATGGATGGTAACCAACTGATTCTTAAATTCGAATTTAACACATTGATGTAAAGTTGAGGGAATGGCTCGCATTGCGTTGATCCAAGGATGACCCAAGAGTATATTGTATGATGCAAGGAAATGTACAATAAACACAATCGTATCCAAGGTTCTCGGACCAACCTGCAATGGAATGGTAATAACTCCACACGTTTCTTGTGTTTTGTCATTGAAGGATTTTATGATCATATTAGTTCTTTTCATTTCATCAGTTCTAAACCCAAATATTTTGTAGAAGTCAAAAGTGCAGATGTTTAAAGATGAACCATTATCAATCAAGACTCATTTAACTACTACATCTCCAATTAAGGCAATAATATATAAGGAGTAATCCTTATGTAAAATATGTTGAGGTATGTCTCTATCCTGGAAGTCAATACAATCAACTTCATGAGTTATTATAGTATTAGCCATGGCTTCAGGTTGAATGTCTTGTGGTACCATCATCTGGCTTAATGTGAGCATTAATTCATCTCTATGTGTAGGAGAGGATCTTAAAAGGTCCAAAAGGGAAATTCTAGCTATAATGTTTGATAGTTGCTCATTAATATTATAAGGAGGTTTAGGTTGCACATTAGGTGCCTGATTCCCTTTATTAGGAACTTTTAGAACAAATGGAGTTGATCCATCATTTTGTATTTGATCTTGTTGAGAGTTTTGAGCCTGTTGTCTAGTAACAACTCCGATGGTACCTACAATATTATTCTACGAATGATGAATGGGTATTGGTCTAGCATTTATGGCTTGCTCATTAGAAATTAATTGGTGAGATGATGGTCGAGTAGTGACTCTTCTTGGAAATGGTTCTTCTGGGACCATATGACTTGTGATAGGGAGAATAGAATCTGATTCATCTTCAGAGCTATTTGTTGAGCAAAGTGTTGCAAGAGGTTTGTCATTGTTGTCAACACAAGTTAGATCTAATGATGTAGTGGATAGACAGTTCAAAAGTCATTCAGATGCAGAGGACAGAAGTTCAAAGGATAGTCAGATCATGTAAAGTGAAATTCTAGGAAAACAGAAGTGACCCAGATTCAAAAAATCAAAGAAAAAGACAAGTAAGAAAACTGTCGCGATATCGCGACATGTTTTCTGTCATGATTTCACGACATGTCGAAGGAGAGAGAAGGCGCAAAGAAAATTTTCGTGATTTCATGACATGTAGGAGGAGAGAGAAGGCACAAAGAAAATTGTTGTGATTTCGCGACATGGCCGAGGAGAGAGAAGGCGCAAAGAAAACTGTCGCGATTTCACGACATGTTTGGAGAAAAAGTGCTAAGGCAGAAAACTGTCGCGATTTCGTGACATGTTCGAAAGAAAAGTGCTAAGGCAAAAAACTGTCGCGATTTCACGACATGTTCGAAAGAAAAGTGCTAAGGAAGAAAACTGTCGTGATTTCGCGACATGTTTGGAGAAAATGCGCCAAGGAAGAAAACTGTCACGATTTCGCGACATGTTCGGAGAAAAAGCTCCAAGGAGGAAAAGTGTCGCGATTTTGTGACATGTCGGGTTTTCGCAACCCGAAGAGGAGAGAGAATGTATGAAGGCAAGTTTGTCACAATTTCGCGACATGTTATGTTTTCACGGGTGAAAGACAGAAAAGAAGCCAAGGCAGTGAAAGTGTCGCGATTTCGTGACATGTTCCGTTTTCGCTGGTAGCTGAGAAGAAAAGCGTACGAAAGCCAAAAGTGTCACGATTTCATGACAGGTTGCAAGAAAAGCCTTCGAAAGCTAAAAGCGTCGCGATTTCACGACAGGATGAAAGGAAAATGTACGGATGGAAAAAGTGTCACGATTTCGCGACAGGCAGCAGTGAAGTAGCTAGCAAGATGAAGATGTCGCATTTTTGTGACATGTCACTATTTCGTGACTCTAAGAGGAGAGAGATTGTACAGTGATAGAAATGTCGTGATTTCATGACAAAAGCGAAGAAGAAGGCCTAAAAGCAAAAATGGTCACATTTTCACGACAAGAGTGAGGATGACATTAGCGAAAGTTAGAAGTGTCACGATTTCACGACAAGAACGATGGCAAAGCTATCAAAGGCCAAAAGTGTCACGATTTCATGACAGCAAGGACAAGAAGGCGTATGAATGTAAAAGGTGTCGCGATATCATGACATGTTGGAGTTTCACGAGGAAAGCTACAGAACCAGAGAGACGGTTGAAGCCGACAGAGTTAAATTTGGGCTAACAAAGATTAGGGTTTTGGAGCCGACATTCATTAGGGTTTTGGAGCCAACATTTATTAGGGTTTTACAACCGATGTTCTTTAGGGTTTAAGCCGACTACAGTTTAAGATTTGTTCTTGAAATTTCATCTATAAAAGGAGGGCTACTTCGAGTTTGAAGGATGACTGTGTGTGAAGAATTTTTGTGTATGCAAAATTTGCAGTGAGCAGAGAGTGAGTCATTTCGATTCGAGCTAAGTCTAAAGCGATAGTTCGTTTGTGTTGGAGTGAAGTGTGCGTATCGAATCTTCACAAATTGAGTGCGCAGGGTGCAGAGGTTGAATCGCACAGATCTAATTGCGAAGTGATAGCACGCAGAGAATAGTAGAAGGTGCGAATTAAGTCTATTGTGCGAATAAAGCGAATCGTGTCGAACCAAGTCAAGTGCGAAGTAATAGCATGCAGAAAGTAAAAAACCACAAAGGAGCAGAGGTGATCGATCGACTGTTTAGCAGCAGAGAGTGCAAAGCAATATCGTAGAAGCAGTCCTAGTGTGAAGCATTTTTGCAGAAGAAATAGAGGGTATAGAAACTGTAGACTATGGGAAATAAGGTGAAAGTATTATTCTGTTATTTTCATTATTTTTATTGAAGTCCAAGTTGTAGCTTGGCATAAGGAGTTGGTGCTTCTTTCCAGTAGGTGCTGGTAAATTAGGAGTTGGTGCTCCATTTTGTTTGATACAGATAAATCTAAGGGGTTGGTGCTCCTTCCAGTTGGTGCTGGTAAAAGATATTGTAAAGTTGTAGCTTTGCAAAGGTTGGATTTGGATGGTAGTCCAAGCAGTCATTTTTGAGGAGTAGCCACATTGGTGAACCTCGTTAAATGTCGTGTTGTGTGTAATGCTTTCTTGCTGTATTTGATATATCTGTTCATTAGTTTTAATCTGCTACTGGTTTTAGAGCTGAATATTTAAAGTTTAAAAAGATCACACTGATTCACCCCCCTCTCAGTGTCACTGTGATTACAACAATTGGTATCAGAGCTAGGTTCCTATACAGGCTCAATCAGCTAGGGTGTTCCTGGTAGTGACGCTATGGCAGGTGGTGAAGGTTTCTCCTCAAACAAAGCACCATTGTTTGATGGAACAAATTATGTGTTCTGGAAAATCAGGATGCAGACTTATCTTCGAGCTTTGGGATTTGACATCTGGAATGCAGTAGTTAATGGCTACATAGCTCCTGCCACTGCTCCAACCGACAGCATCGATAAAAAGGCTTTTGAAAATGACCCTAAAGCAAAAAATGCCATCATGTGTGGATTAATGGACAGTGAGTTGGTCAAAATCATAAATTGTGAGTCAGCAAAAGATGTTTGGGACAAACTAGAAAATATTCATGAGGGAGATGACAAGATCAAGGAAGCTAAGCTGCAAACTCATCGAGCTCAATTCGAATCACTAAAAATGACCAACGATGAGAACATAGAAGCTTTCATGCAGAGGGTAAATGGAATCACTAATTATATCAGAGGCCTCGGCGAAGAGTTGGATGATGCTACTATTGTGAAAAAGGTTTTAAGGTCACTTCCCCAAAGGTTTGATTCTAAAGTCTCTGCCATAGAAGAAGCTAAAGACTTAAATCACTTTAGTATGGATGAGATGCATGGTTCCCTGACGGCTTATGAAATGAGAATAGGAAGGTCTAATCCCACAGACAGAGAATCTACATTTAAAACCCTAAAAGGTAAAGACACAAAACAAGACTCTGAAGAAGAAGAAACTTTAGATGAAATGGAAGCAAATTTTGTCAAAAAATTGAGAAAGGGCAAAGGAAAGTACAGAGGAAAGCTTCCTTTTAAATGTTTCAACTGTGGAGGCATTGGACACTTTGCAACCAAATGTCCTCTCAATGACAAGAATAAAGGTGAAGAAACTCCGCATCAAGAAAGAAGTGAATGGAGGAAGAAAACAAACTTCAGAAAAGGCAATTTCAAAAAGAAAAGTTTTATCTCCCGAAATGCAGATTCTTCAGAGGACAGCTCTAGTGAAGACTCTAAATAAGGAACAGGTGAAGCTCTATTTATGGCATTTGAAGTAGAAAAATCAGAAGAGGCAGAAAACCCAGAAAAGAGAGAAGGTATGAACTCTAATGTGTCTATTGAAAAATCTGAGGCTGAAGTTGATCTAGAAGGTGAGCTGGTTTCGCTCTTGTAGAATGGAAATCTGATAAAAGAAAGAATAAAAAACTGTCAAGAAAGCTTGAGGATGCAAACGACATTATAACCAGTCTAAAAATACAGTCAGAAGAATACAATAAAATGTCCGAAGATCTTGAAGTGCAGGTAACCATGAAGATAGATTACTGCTGTAAACTAGAAGAAGAAAATGTTGGTCTTCGAATACAGATACAAGAGTTGGATCAAAAAATTAGCTGCCACTACAAACGTGAAGAAATTTCGATAAAGCTGGACAAAATCCTAAGCGATCAAAGACCCGTAGGAATTAAATTCGGTCCGGGATTTATTGAAGGAGAATCTTCCAACGGACCAAAAGCCAAAAATGTTGAATCTATAAGGAGTGAAGATAAGAAACAAGCTGTTGAAAGTAATCATGCAAAAGAAAGTTGTGATGCCAGGCCTGAAAGAAGAACTGACAATGATGGCTTTACCAAGGTCACACATCAAAAGAAAAGAAGATCTATGGCTCATTCAACAACCTGGCAAAGACCATATTTCAGGTTCAATCATTACTTTTCTGGTTTCTATTTCAAATGTAATGGTTATGGACATAAAATTGCAGATCGCAAGTATAATGTAGGACCAAGAAGTTTCACTAGTAGAAATACTTTTGCTCCTTTAATAAATTATGCGAGAGAATGCTTTAACTGTCATAACTTTGGGCATATTGCAAGAAATTGTTGTAGTATCTCTGTTTCAAGTCAATCTCAGAAAATAAGAGTTCAACCTTATAGGTCAAAACAAAATAGAAATCTTTCTGAAATAGATACACAAGATACTGGAAAGGGGAAATCCAAGCTAGAGCCTAATACTATAGTCAAAATAGAGTGGAAACAGAAAGAACAGCTCAGGGAAGAAAAGAATCTTTAATAGTGTAGACAGCTTTAAAGGCTCAGAATAAATGTGTACCATGGATTCTTGACAGTGGTTGCTCAAGTCATATGACAGGTGATAAACAGAAGTTTGAAAAACTACACAAATATGAGGGTGGCTCTGTAAAATTCAGAAATAATGATGGAGCCAAGATTATCGGAAAAGGGTCAGTTAGAATTAGTGATGGGAGAATCAAGTCAGAAGAAGTTTTGTTTATGGATGGTCTAAAGCACAACTTGTTGAGTGTCAATCAGATGTGATAAAGGACATGAAGTAGTTTTCAAGAAGCAAGGCTGTGAAGTCAGAAAAATTAACAATGGGAAACTGATAGCAACTAGATCAAGGACGTCCTGGAAACCTGTACACACTCTCAGAAACATCAGAAGGTACTTGTTTCATTGGACAGGAAGAAGAAAATTGGATGTGGCACAAGAGGCTTGGGCACATAAGCTTCGATAATCTGATAAAAATTAGCTCGAAACAGGTTGTGAGAGATATTCCTGCAATTAGAAAACCTTCAAATAGCATTTGTGCTTCTTGTCAAAAGGGAAAGCAAACCAAAATCTCTTTTAAAACAAAGGAGTATCACACTAGCAAACCTTTGGAACTCATACATACAGACTAATGTGGACCTATGAGAACACAGAGCATAAATGGAGACAAATACTTTATGTTGTGTATCGATGATTATTCCAAAATGACTTGGATATTTTTCTTGAAGAATAAAATAGAAGCTTTTGAAATGTTCAGGTCTTTCAAACATCTAGTTGAGAATGAAACATGGAAAAGGATCAAATGTTTACGGTCAGATAGAGGAGGAGAATTCATCTCAGATGAATTTACAGAATACTGTGAAAAACATGGCATCGGGAGACAATTTTCAGCAGCTAGAACACCCCAGAGAATGGTGTGGTAGAAAGAAAGAACAGAACAGTACAGGAAATGGCTCGCACTATGCTGGCAAAAAATAAAATAGCAGACAAATTCTAGAAAGAAGCAGTCCACACTGCAGTATATATCCAAAACAGATACATGCTGAGAACTCATGAAAGCAAAACACCCTATGAGTTGTGGTTCGATAGAAAAGCAACAGCAAAACACCTCAAAGTTTTTGGTTGTAAGTGTTACATCATAAAAACAGATGATAATCTTGGGAAATTTGAGAATAGAGCAGATGAAGGTGTCTTTGTTGGCTATTCTTCAAAAAGTAAAGCTTACAAATGCTACAACAAGAGACTCAAGAAAATTGTGGATAGTGCAGACGTTAAATTTGATGAAGGTGGGGAACGGTCAGCTGACTTTGAGGAAAACTATCCAATCTATGAAGATGTCATTGAAGGAGATGAGGTAAATGAAGCAGGAAACAAACCTACTCTTGATTCAGATGATTTAACCGATGACTCAAAAGCGCATGAAAATAAGAATTTTAGAACAGGCAGCTGGTAAAAAAATCATCCAAGAGATCAAATAATTGGAGATCCCACAGCTGGTGTTCAGAAAAGAAGGAAAGTAATAAGTAATTACTCTCTTTTATCCAGCATTGAACCCAAAAACATAGATGAAGCAAGCAAAGATGATAGCTGGATGAAGGCAATGAATGAAGAATTAGATCAGATCGAAAAGAACAAAACTTGGGAATTAGTACCCAGACCTGAAAATAAGAATGTAATCGGCACAAAATGGATATTTTGAAACAAATTAAATGAAGACGAGCAGGTCATTAGGAATAAAGCAAGACTGGTTTGTAAAGGCTATGCACAGGTTGAAGGCGTTGATTTTGAGGAGACTTTTGCACCAGTGGCCAGACTGGAAGCAATCAGAATGTTTTTGGCCTTAGCAATCCACAAGAACTTCAGAGTTTATCAGATGGATGTAAAATCGGCCTTTTTAAATGGGAAACTTGAAGAAGAAGTCTATATTGAACAACCAGATGGTTTTCAAATTAGTAAAGATCCCAACCTTGTCTGCAAATTAAAGAAAGCTTTATATGGATTAAAACAAGCACCACGGGCATATTATGCAAGGCTAGACAACTATCTCTCTCAACAGGGATTCAAGAAAGGTTTGGTGGACAGTAATCTGTATGTGAAAATAGAAGGTGGGCATCTCATAGTTCTTATTGTCTATGTCGATGATATCATATTTGGCAGCAGTAAAGATAAATCGTGTAAAGACTTAGCAAACAAGATTCAGAATGAATTTGAAATGTCTATGATTGGTGAACTGTCTTATTTTCTTGGGTTACAAGTTAATCAAAATGAGAAAGGCATATTCATTTCCCAAATCAAATATGTGAAAGAGATTCTAAAGAGGTTCACAATGGAGGACTGTAAGCCAATTAGCACTCCCATGACAACAGGTTGCAAGTTGAGTAAAGAAGACAAATATCCACCAGTAGATCAAACCATGTACAGATCAATGATAGGAATCTTACTATATTTAACAGCTACCAGACCTAATATTCTATAGGCAGTTTGCATGGTAGCAAGATTTCAGGCCAGTCCCAAAGAGACTCATGTAACAACCGTAAAAATGATTCTTTAGTATCTCAAAGGCACCATGGAGTATGGGTTGTGGTATCCAAAAGGCAAAGACTTCACTCTTATATCATATTCAGATGCAGATTGGGCAGGTTGTGTTGATGATAGGAAGAGTACAAGTGGAGGTGCTTTTTATCTTGGTGACAGGTTGGTTGCTTGGCATAGCAAGAAACAAGAGTCAGTTTCTTTATCAACAACTGAGGCAGAATATATTGCAGCAACAACTTGCTGTACACAAGTTTTGTGGATGAAACAAACTTTAAAAGATCTTGGTATTAATTTCAGTGAACCAATATCAGTTAAGTGTGATAACACCAGTGCAATTAACATCTCCAAGAATCCAAGAATGCACTCACGGACAAAACACATTGCTATAAGGTATCATTTCTTGAAGGAGAAAGTTGCAGAAGGAGAAGTTAAATTGGATTTTGTCCCAACCACAGAACAAGTAGCAGATATTTTTACAAAACCATTGCCCAAGGAAGTGTTTGAGTACCTTCAAAGCAAATTAGGAGTAGTCACACTTCCCAAGAAGTGACTAGCTACAGGGATCACTTTCTTAGGGGGAGCATTTGAGTATTTGACTATTCTTTTGCTCATGATCATAATTTGTGCTAAGTGCAACAAATTGTGCCTAAGAATTGTGTGGATGGACTCAGGGGGAGTCTGCAGCAGCCCTTTGGCATTATTGACAAAGGGGGAGAAGAGTTACAGGAATGTACACAGGTGTTGCCAACAATTCCAAAGGGGGAGATTGTTGAGCAAAGTGTTGCAAGAGGTTTGTCATTGTTGTCAACACAGGTTAGATCTAATGATGTAGTGGACAGACAGTTCAAAAGTCATTCAGATGCA
>JAQPPZ010004828.1:0-21491 GCA_028583015.1 Wollemia nobilis
TAGACTATTATTATTATTTTTAAATAATATTGAAGTGGGTTTCATCTCTATTACATCATCACCACAATGTTACAATAAGGTTTGGATATTATCTATGTATGACTTGATAAGATTTGAACTTTGGTCTTCTCTTTTAAATATATGACTTGCTTAGGAAACGTAACCTAGGATATTGATCCTCTTAAAAATGGTTACAAAATATTTTTAAGTTATAGCCCCTTAAAAATAGTTAGACATATACCTTTCTAAAATGTCAAAAATATTTCATTCTAACCACATTTTCAACTTCAAACCAATTTTAAAATTTTCACAAAAAATAATTGCGAGTATAAGATAGTGGTAATAAAAAAGATTCTAGATTTTATAGATTTAATCAATTATCCAACAACTGTATCATAGCATAAAATTTTTTATTTTAAGGCCTCATTGGTTAAGTAATAAAAGTATAGGATACAAATGAAGGATGTTCCCCTCGACTCTACCTTACAAGGGGGCTTCCACCCCCTTGACCCCCGACATTGGTGGTGACTGACATTAGAATCCAAGGTACAAGAAGAGGTATGGGTACACTCACAAAGAGAGGCTAAAACTTCTATCGGGAAAATTGTATTCTAAGGTACATTCAAAGCACTATATTTATAATGAATTCATGGTATACCAAGGTCAATTTGTGAGAGATTCTAGATTCTACCTTCATCATTGGGTATGAATTCTATAGAATTAGGAACCCTACTATAAAATTATAAAGAATTTGATCTCCATTTTCCATGCCCCAATAACTTCAACTCATCACTTAGAAATTGGATGGATGCTAGGTATTTAGCTTCTCACATGATATATTTTTATGGATTTTTGAAAAGTTCATCTTGCTTCACCTTGAGTTGTTAAAGTTTCACATACATAGGCTATAACTTCTTGTATATAAAAATGTATTCTCCTTGTTGGTTTCTATCATTTTTGGAGATGCCAAAGTGTCCTTGCAAGCTTACAAGTCTCTTTGCATGTCTAGGATCTTTAAAAATAATATTATTAAAAGTGAATCACAATAATTAATTTTAAATTATTAATTACTAAAAACATCAATAACATTATGAGATTTATTTTCTTTTGTAATGTATTATATATATATATATATATATATATATATATATATATATATATATATATATTCTTATAATTAATTTACGAACAAAAGTGATATTATTAAAAATGAAACCAAAAAATAATTTTATATGTTTTTTATTTTTTTTAAAGTAATATCATGCAAACACTTTGAACATAGGTTATCCCCCTTTTTTTTCTAAGTAATAAATTATTTTTTGATTATAATAACATTATATTTAATTAACTAACTACAAGTGAACCAATTAGACTATACAATATTTTCTTAAAAGTATTATATCTTGTTTGAATAACCATTATAGTGTTATGTAACGTAAAAAATATCACCATGAATCAACAATTCAATATATTTCATCTCGGTATATCATCAATACTACTGCAAACTTATACAGAATATCTATTTTCCTTCAAAATATATTTAGGTCTTATGATCACATATAAGGGATTCTAGTTTAGGTTCACTAAGGAATAGAAACATAATAGGTTGTTAAAAAAATATAAATGGTGGTTTTAGAAAATTACATAGTATCATATGACTCAGTTTTCAAGGTATGATTGTTCATCCTTATGGTTATCCATTGGTTTGATCTACACCATTGAGAGCCCACAATGATTTAAATGATATTTTTAGATATTTTTCCAATCACTAATGATGCATTATTATCAAAATGGGAATATAGAAATGTTTTTGAGATGATAGTTAGTGTTCTTGTCATGCAAGTCACTTTGACCAATGCTCAATAAATTGGGATAGATTAAAATGAGGGAATACCTAGTAAAATACTAAAAATACTTTATTTATATTCTCAACAAAAAATTATGAAGATTTAAATATGGTATTAAGATTAAATAACTAAATTTTCAAAATAATTGAACAATAGGAATGATTGTTTAAATTTTTTATTCAAGAGTTTAATTTTATGGTACTTACATTTACAAATTTGAATCATAAATTTTATTAGATTTATTTCTTAAAAAAAAAATGTTATTATTTATTGCTTTCAAAATAATGATTAAACTCTTAAAAGTGCATTTTGGATGAAGAGAGAGAGAGAGATTACAATGTATTTGTAAGCTATAGCCTCTTGATAATGGTTACAAAGTCTTTGTATGTTATAGCCCCTTTATAATGGTTAGAAATATATCTTTCTAACATGTCAAAAAACATTTCATTCTAACCAAATTTCAAAGTTTAAACCAATTTTAAAATCTTCACCAAAATTAAATTTGAATATAGGATGGTGGTAATAAAAAATATTCTTGATTTTATAGATTTAACCAACTATCGAACAACCATATAATAGCATGAATATATATTTTTTAAATTCAATGTCTCATTGGCTAAGTTATAAAAGTATAGTCTATGAATAAAGGCGGTTACACCTCAACTCTACCCTATAAGGGGGCTTCCACCTACTTGAACCTCGACATAGGTGGTGACCAAAATTAGAATCTAAGGCATACGAAGAGACATGGG
This sequence comes from Wollemia nobilis, assembly GCA_028583015.1. Lineage (NCBI taxonomy): Eukaryota > Viridiplantae > Streptophyta > Pinopsida > Araucariales > Araucariaceae > Wollemia > Wollemia nobilis. The sequence goes on from JAQPPZ010004828.1 coordinate 2,600, forward strand.
TACAATGACAAGGAGAGGCTAAATCTTCTATTAGGAAAAAGGGTGAAGGCATTAAAAGATCTTGAAACATTGTATTTATCATGACAATGACACATTTCATAATTTATATCTTTTATTATTATTTTTAAAAGGCTTTTTAAAGGATCCCTAAACCTTTTACAAGCCTAAAAGGGAGTATCCCACGATGATAATACCTTTTTTATATTATAAATAATACAAGAATATTTAAATATTGGATGCATTCAAGTTTATTTATTTTAAATTAATGGCACTTTAATGTGTAGTTTAAGCTTGTATAACTTACATTATTAATATTTTATTTACATTTTTATTTTCTTGTGGAAAACATCCCAGAAGGGATACCATTTTTGGGTAAGACCCAAGGAGGTAGGTGTATCTATTCTACCAAAAATATCCAGTGCTCGCAACTAGTCTACCACTTTGACAAATGCAAGGAGCATGCTTGAAATAACATACAAAAAGAATAAACAAACACAAAAACACAAAAATATAAAACAAATAAAGCATAATCCTTGAGTGTGTTAGTAAGAAAATATACAAGAAAAAAACACAAACCACATAGAATAAACACACAAACAATAGAGGTAAACACATTAAATAAATAAATAAAAACAATAAAAATGAACAACACCAAAAAATAAAATATACAAAAAAAACCACCAATGCAACATAACAAACACTACCATAACAAAAACAAACAAAAATAAAAAACCATAGAATACAAAACACACAAAAGAACTCCAAAAATAACATAACAAAACAAAACCAAAATAGAAACAACAAAAAGAATAAAAACACCACAAATAAAATCAGGAAAAATAAATACAACAAAAACTAAGCCAAGGGATTAATTGACAAGTCAAACAAAATATGGTAACACTAAGAAAAAACCAAAGCTTAACAAATTGCTAAAAATATCAAAAAATACTTAGCAAAATAGCTAAAGTTTCCAACATTGCCATAAAGATAGTGACTATAAACCTTAGGATTATGGCATCCTTATCCTTTTATTCATATCTTGCTTCATTCTAGTTGGTACTATAGGCTGGTTACTTGGTACCACGACACTACGATTAGAATTTGTATGGTCTTTTTGAGGATCCATTTTACTTGTAGTTTGAACCTGCCTTTTTGTTTTGCACATTCATTATTATAATCATGAAAAAAATTGTCATTAAATAAAATATTGTCATTATTCTGCTATTTTTATTTGCTGCTTTAGATTCCTAAGCACATGGTTGTTTTCCCGTGAGGTAATCTCTTGTATTTCCTTGATAAAAATCTGCCACTTATTTGCTATGAGGTTGCTTCGTTGGATTTTAGGGTTTGATTTGTGGAATCTAGTATTTTCGGTGACCCTTTAAAACCCCTTATATTATCAATAATAATAAAAAAAAACCATTGTCCATAAATTTTTTTATTTTTCTTGAAGTTCTTTTTTTTGTCATCTCTTTATTTTTTTTAGTTTTTTTTCAACTAGTTCCAATATTTCTTTTTATTGAGTAATTACTTCTTATACATATACATATCCGGAGTGGGGATTGAACCCAGGTCACATCACTAATAATGCAAGTGGCGTACAAATGTTTAAATTTATATCATTGTTGCAAATAAAAAATCTTTTATTTTACTTTAGGTAAATTGTATGTTTTACATTAATTTTTTTATGTCATTAATTAAATATCTTTTATAATAGATATATATCCCAAATAATAGCCATATATGTATGTATCATGTCATTTATTTTATTTTGGAAGCTTTCATTAAATGCATTAGATTGAAAATATTTTTTTATTTTTTAAATTGTTCACCAAACTTTGTTATTGCTAGATATAGATAATGTTTAGTAAATACAAACCTTTAGTTTTAGTTATCGTTGAATTAAATTTATAATTTATTACTAATTTAATTTATTACAATTTATATGTTTAAAATGAAAATATTGTTTTTACAAAATTAATAGACACTTTAATATCTCAAATTGAAACAATCAATTTACAAAAATGGCGGAAATAATTAATAATCCCATATTATTATAAAATACAAGACAAGATTTATTACTACATGATAAATTCTTTGTAAATCCATTAGAAGGCTTAGATGGTACACCTAAATAATATTAATTATATATATAAATGTGAGTGCATAGCCTAGGAATGTGACTTGTATAGTGTGGATCAACACAACTCTGATTAAAATCAGAGTGGTTTACCATAAACCCTTTGAAGCTCTCAGTGGTTAGGTGGATTGGTAGTGGTTGTTTGTCCAAGCATTTGCCAAGAAGAGACCTAAGTTCAAACCTTTGGGGTACCAATTTGCAAAGGTAGTAGTCTGAATTGAATGTGCGTGCCAGTCTAATGATGATTGTACAAACCTCAAGTGATTGTTGGTCTCCTTCTCATGACAGTTCACCAACAATGAGATGAATAAGCCTGTTGGGAGAAACCCTTGTAGTTTGAACCCTACTCTTATCAATTACTAATAATAGTGTTTATGCAATAAACTCCCTTTGAAAAAATAAAAAAAAAATATTATATATATACAAGGTTCTTATAAATTAATAAAAACCTAAGTAACTTCTTGTGAAATTGAAATTAATTAAAAATAACTAGTAATCAACTCCCTTTAAAAAAATAAAAAAAAGTTATTAAATATACAAGGTTCTTATAAACTTATAAGAACCTTTTTGTGAAATTGAAATTAATTAGAAATAACTGACTATACAAAACAATGTATATGTTACAATCATCTATAATTAATAAAATAATAAACTTTTTATTGAGTATAATATTAAACTAATTATATTTTATCCTTATAAAACTCACATTAATTTAACCAAAAATTTATAAATATTTATTTTTAAATAATATAAAAAAAGCTTGGGAAAGATAGTACACTGAACTTAAGGTTGGCCGTTCCTATTGGCACGATAATATAACCATACTTGCTGATATTCTCCTATCTTTCTTTATTTATATTATAATATACACGGCTTATTTATATATTTTAATTTCAAAAGACGTTTAAATTAATATATTGTTTAGTGAGAGAATAGTGGTCCATTGACTATTATAAAAAGCAAGCATTATAAGCAAGCATTATACTCTGAAATGTATTGCATTTTATTGTAAAGGAGTTATCGAGGGACAGACGATTATAAAAAGCAAGCATTCTACTCTGAAATGTATTTTCATTTTATTGTATTGTGAGACCTATATAGATTACAATATTATAATAAAGTTTGGATATTATTTATGTATGACTTGATAAAATTTGAACTTTGATCTTCTTTTTTAAATATTGAATCTAAATGCCACTTAATAAATTATTAAATTTCTTAAATAACATAAATTTAAAAGATTAAAAATATATTTTAAAAATATATAACTTTTACTAATTTTATCAAATACAATTAAGATAATTTAATTAATCAAATAAAATTTTATGTCATATATATACTTTTTAATATATCTAAAAGTTTAAAAATAAAACCTTTTAGTTATATATATAATTTTGGAAAGAAATATATTTTACATCTATATTAAGATATAGTATTTTTAAATATTTGTGTTAAGCATGTTGACATGATTTTCAATAAAAAAAATTAAATAGAAATTTTTAATATATCTTGGAAGTTGTATAATTTGGTTTATTATAATGCTTTATTATTATAAAAATTTTTGTATTATATAATTTATTTTATAGGTATAACATAAAAAGAGTAAAATATAGACATAATTATCTAGAAATAACTAAATCATATATTCTTAGACTTTTGAGAATGATGCCAAATGATACTCCAATCTTGTATGGCCATTATGTGGTAAACGATGAAATGTGATGACACCCATTTCCATCATGTAAAACCCATTAATATAAATTTACAATTAATTTATATTTCAAAGTTTGACTTTTTTTGAAATAAATATTAGGGTTCAAATCTTTAAGATGGTGCAAAAGTGTGATAATCATCATTTCAATATTTTATGACCAATTTTGATTTCTAATAAATTTTTTTTTTTTCATTATTCATATTACATGCAAATATAATTTTAAAGAAAAATATTTTAAATTATTAATTACTAAAAACATCAATAAATTTATTAAATTTATTTTCTTTTGTAGTACATTTTTTTTTTGGTATTAATTTAAAGAGAGGGTTTTGAAAGGGTCCTCAAAACCTTATACATACAATCAAACTCTCAACCTTAATAACAATCTCCAAAATATTATACTTATTAGGAATAACTGAGAGAGTTTAATTCCCAATAACCATAATTATTCTGGAGAGAACTTAGAAAAACACAACACTTTGGAGGTAAAACAAGCTCTAACAAACTCCGGTAAAAGGGCAAAGCGAGACCGAACACCCCTTCCAATGAGAGCCAAAGGGATGTCTGAATCCTCCTTACAAAAATAAATCATCATGAGCCTCTTTCCTAGCAAGGGAGGCTACGTCATTCCAGACATCATTTTTCCACATCGAAAAAGTAGCACAGTGGACACCATAGTTGGCCAGCATATCGACCTATGCATTCCCCTCACATAACACATGACGAATATTCACCTATTGAAAAGTGTAAAACAATCTCCTAGCTTCGACAATAATATTGAGAATGTTCCAACTAGGTGTACACTCCCCTTTGAACATCTTGATTATGTTTTATGAGTCACCTTCAATTTCCACATTCTGATAGCCAACATCTGCTAACAATTTCACCCCCATATAAGTTGTATGAGCCTCTGTGAAGTGTGAAGATTGGGAATCAACGAGTTTAGTAAATGCCATGAGGATGTCACCATTCTCATTTCGTACAACACCGTCTGCTCTAGCCTTGCTGAGGTTACCCTTTGAGGTCCCATAAAAGTTGAGTTTTAGCCAATTGGGAGGCGGATGGGCCCACTTAATTATTTCTCTAGGATCAGGTTTGGGGGGGGCAAGGAAGAGGGCTCCAACCCAATTTGAATTCCAAATTAACTTAGTTGGAGGAGAAGGGCATCTTGGACTATTTAACCACAAAGGCAACCAAGACATTCTCTGATGCTCTGTTAATGATCTTAGTACCCACCCTGAGAGCATCAGTCTCAATGTCATTAAAAGCATGGGCATTATGTTCTTTCCACATCCCCCACCATACATAGGGAAGCATAATTTTCGACAACCAAGATAGCCATTGGGATACGAATGGCGAACACCATTGAAGGATGATGTCAATCAACATACTTGGAAACACCCAATAAATGTTAAATAAATTAAAAATAAACATAAATACATGCCATGTGAACAGGCAGCTAAGGAGTAGATGTTGCGTGGATTCCTAGTCCGATGTGCACAAATAGCATCTGTTCACAATAATGTGACCCCTCTTTCAAAGATTCTCCAAAGAAAGTATTTTATTTTGAGTTGCCATCCAGAAATAAATATTGATCTTTAGGATTAATATTTTAATCCAAATAAGATTCGATAGCAAAGGAACTTCATCTTCTGGGATAAGGAAGGAATAAGCTAATTTCACAATAAAGTCACCTTAAGCTTCCCCACTCCAAATAAAACGATCTTTGGAATCGTCCTATCTGATCACATACCTGTTAAGTTCCACTAAAATTATCTGCCAACTAACCAAATCATTCTGGTTGGACACCCAATAGGGATGATAATTCCATGAACGCCTACCATTGACAATAGACATATTTTTGGAAACCTAAATTTTGTCTTCCTCCATCACTTTCAAAGCAAGAGCCCTGATATTTGGTTCATCCAATAATGGATCTTCCCTCAACCAATGGTCTTCCAAAAACTTGACGTTTCTCCCATCACCAATGATCCACCTACTTTTAGACTTCACAAAGTCCCTGATCTTCATTAAGGTTCTCCAAAAACTAGAGCCTCTCGAGGAGATAACATCTAACAAGAAAGAATTAAATATGTATTTCGCTTTAAGGATAGGACACTAAAGTCTCTCGATGTTTGAAGCAACCAACAACCCTGATTTTGTTAGAATTTACACAAGATATGAAGAGAAGAGTGGAAATGATTGATTTATCTCTAGGATCAACTTTGTATAAATAGCAGAGTTGGTCATTGAGAGCCGTTGGATTACAACAACTCATAAAACCTGATGAAGACACCACTTAGAGTTCTCCTGACACATGGAGGAGTGGAAACTCAAGTGTGTATCCTAGTGAACTTAAGAGAATATTCACTTATTCTAACACCCCCCTTAAGTGATACTAGGGGAGATTATAGAAATGAGTCCCAGAAATGAGGCCTGATTAGGTACTCATGTAAATCATAGATAGTTGGTGGAAAAAACCCCTATGGGAAAAATCAACTATCACTTCTTTGTTTTGAAATAATGGTAAAAACCCAGTGGGAAAAGCCACCAATCAAAAGCAAAGAAGTATGAAAGAGGCTTGTCTTTTGATGATAAAGATTGTCTTATTTAACAAATAAAATATGAGTCCTAGTAAGAAGGCATGATTAGGTACTCATGTACTCTAGTTGATAGGTAATCTTCCCTTTGGATTGACGCACGCCGCAAAATGAACATTCAAGCAGAAAGCGACTAAGTATGTCTTGATAGGAGACATTTTGTATTGTCGCAGCTATGACGGAATTCTTCTTCGTTGTTTGGACCAGCAAGAGTCCACTTGGGCAGTCGCCCAAGCGCACGACGGTACATGTGGTGGTCACTTTAGTGGTATGGCCATCACAAAGTGCATTCTTTGCATGGGCTATTATTGGCCATATTTAGAGTGATATTGTTGCAAATATGTCAAGAAGTGCATGAAATGTCAACATCATGCCAATTTGATGCACGTACCTTCCCAGGACCTACAGACAGTCCAGTCTGCTTGGCCATTTTTTTAGTGGGGCCTCGATCTAATCGGAAAGATCTCCCCTGCATCGTCAGGCCGTCACACGTTTATCATAACGGCCATAGAGTATTTTACCAAATGGGTGGAAGCAATTTTGTTAACCTCAACGAAAGGACCCCACATTATGGAGTTCATCTTGCATAACATCAAATGTCATTTTGGTATTCCATCCAAAATAATATCGGATAATGGGCCATCATTCAAGAACAAAGACGTGCATGCTTTGACCACAAAGTACAAAATTCAGCACAACTTTTCAACGCCCTATTATCCGCAAGCAAACGGGCAAGCAGAGGCATCAAACAAAACACTAGTGGCCATCCTTAAAAAGACAATCGCAGACAGTCATAAGGATTGGCACATACAAATCCCACTTGCCCTTTGGGCTTACCGCACTAGCGTTCGGATGCCAACTGGGGCAACTCTATTTTTGCTCGTGTATGGCTCAGAGGCAGTAATGCCTCTCGAGTTGGAAATTCCTTCCCTTCGCATATCAATGCAGGAGTTCATCGATGATGACACTGCGCGGCAGGCCCGGTTAGACCAACTTATGTTGCTTGACGAATGACGCATGAATGCTCTCGAACACTTACGTATCTATCAAGAGCGGCTTAAGAAAGCTTACAACATGAAAGTTCACCTAAGGGACTTTCGGGTTGGTGATTTGGTTTTGAAGGAAAAGCAACAGAACTCTAATTTGTCGTCCCACTTAAGGGACAAGTTTGTGGCAAATTGGTTAGGTCCATATGTCATTAATAGCAAAATAGGACCCGAGACGTACCGGCTAGCTTCTCTTGACGGTATCAAGGAAACAAAACCCTTGAACATTAGTCATTTGCGACCATTTTATATCTAAGAGAGCCATATCCCAAAAATGCTCCAAGGATACATAAAATCGCTTGGTCAAAAACACAAAAGCTCCAAGGATTATCGCAATCACTTGGTCAAACCAAAAAATCTCCGAGGATTATCGCAATCACTTGGTCAAACCAAAAAGCTCCAAGGATTATTGCAATCACTTGGTCAAACCAAAAAGCTCCAAAGATTATCGCAATCACTTGGTCACCCCAAAAGATCCAAGAATTATCGCAATCACTTGGTCAAACCAAAAAGATCCAAGGATTATCGCAATCACTTGGTCACCCCAAAAGCTCCAAGGATTATCGCAATCACTTGGTCAAACCAAAAAAGCTCCAAGGATTATCGTAATCACTTGGTCAAACCAAAAAAGCTCCAAGGATTATCGCAATCACTTGGTCAAACCAAAAAGCTCCAAGGATTATCGCAATCACTTGGTCAAACCAAAAAGATCCAAGGATTATCGCAATCACTTGGTCACCCCAAAAGCTCCAAGGATTATCGCAATCACTTGGTCAAACCAAAAAAGCTCCAAGTATTATCACAATCACTTGGTCAAACCAAAAAGCTCCAAGGATTATCGCAATCACTTGGTCAAACCCAAAAAGCTCCAAGGATTATCGCAATCACTTGGTCACCCCAAAAGCTCCAAGGATTATCGCAATCACTTGGTCACCCAAAAAAGCTCCAAGGATTATTGCAATCACTTGGTCACCAAAATGCTCCAAGGATGTCCACAATCACTTGGTAAAAAAAAAATAAAAAATAATCAAAAACAACAAAAATTTGCATCTCATATCTAGGCATACTCAAATTCATCAATTGAGAGCTCTTCTCGCACCTCATATTCATATTCACAAAAATAAATCCATTAAAAATGCAAAAACATGTAGCTGCATTAAGCATTGCATCCATACGCTGCATATTTGTGGTTGTATAGGTCAAAGGCACCATAGGATGTAATCGATCTGATAGACCATCTTATTCCACACTGTTCCATTTTACAAAAACAACAAAAACACCATGCATTGCTTTTACCGCACTAGAATCAGTGGTCTTTTAATGTATCAAGAGTTCTCATGATTTAGTCATCATTTTGCTCTTAGCTATGTCATGTACCGAGTCAGACAGATTTTACGAAGGTAGAGTTACACTTGAAATACACCTTGTTACGTAACATCCCAACACAAATTAAAACACATAAAACAATTCCTAAGTTGTGTGAACAAAAGATGAAACCTGCACAGTAATCCAAGTCACCAAAAGCGAAACGGTTATCTTGCTCATCCCCTGTGCGAATGACCCCAAGAATGCTGAGAGTTGGCAAAAGGACAAGCATCCTCCCTACCCAATTCCCTAAGAATCCCTAATTCTCAATAGTTGCAAAACATCAAAAATTTGCAAAATGTCAAAAATCAAATATTTGACATCATACAGTGCACACATCAAATGACACAAACGATAGTGATTTTCATCACTCCATCTCCCCAATCCCTTGCTCAAAATAAAAAAAAATCAAAATAAACAGTGATCTTATCACTACAAATGAGCAAGTATCCCAATACAATTGAAGAAAAGAAGGGAGTGGAACTTGAATCCCTAGAACTCTCAGCATTCTAAAAGGTCATAAGGCAAGCCTCAATATCGATTTGGTTGATAGCCTATCGATAACTGGCGGTAAACCTCTCGCATGACGATATATTTGTCACATTAACTTGCGTATAGATCAATGTTTGCATGTGGATGAGCTAGCTTATGGCATCTTGGATAACATCGTAGATTAATCTGACTAAATACAACAAAGGAGTTAGTGGAACTAATTAGGTGATCCTCAATACAGGTTCGGTTGAAAGCCCATCTGGCACTGGCGGTATCCTGATAAATACCACAATAATGAACTCATTTGCACACACAGGGATGTGAAATAGCTTGGTCAAAAACAGGTCTGATTCATACCTTGTTTAAAAGTCTTGTAAGATAAAGTACAGTCGTGGCTAGTGAGTTAAAACTGTCTGAGTCTCAGAAAACCTTAGCTACATTTATAAACCAACTGCGCTACTTTTCATCCTTACAATACCATCAGAAAATACAAAAAGAGAAAACCACATGTATACATACAAGAGACATACATCATAGCAATCGCCTAAAAATGAATTAAAGAGCATCTTAAACAACCTATGGTGCCGTAACCAATCACCACAAATATCATTCATCAATTTCACTTTGCATATCAAAAAGAAATCAAAAACATTTGCATTCATAAAAACATAAGCATTCATCAAAATAAATAAACATGCATACATACATAGTCATTAGCCATCATGCATAACAAAAATCAAATCATCACATGTAAGAAACCACAATAAAATCGGTATATATATATATATCGTCAAAAAAATGCCCGTAGGCTACAAAACTGGTCCTCAATCCCCACAATCATATCCAAAAACATAACCTAAAGCGTCGACCACCATAATCACGCAGGATCGGTGCGACGGGAACTACCCCCTGTGGTGTGGGTCCTATGAGACCCTACAGGGTGGCTATTGCCAGCCCTCGCATCATGCCGGCTACCGCCTCCCTCATCTAATCGTCGGTGATGAGATGATGATGACTGCTTAGTCGCACTATCCCTCATTCGACGTGAAGATCCACTGACCGAGGGCTCAGGAAGTCGCCCACCAAGGCAGATGACCTCCCTCTCCAACTCTATCCGATGCCGACACCACTCTGCCTCTCACCGATGATAGTATGACACCGCATCATCATGCTGTGCCAGAACCCTATCTCGCTCTGCCAGCTCAGCCCATAGGATATCCCTCTCCCGCAGCGTGTCCCCAAGCTCTCGCCTCGCATCCCCCAACTCCAGATCCTGTATCCACAACAATTTTGTCAGTCACACATTTTTAGCGTGTATCTCAGACTTCACCTCCTTTGTGTCTGCCTGACGAATAGGACCCTCTGGAACAACAGCCTGCTCTGGCTCCCACTGCTCCTCCACGTCCTACATGTCCGGCTGATCCGGAGCGCCCAAGCCTACATCCTCATCCCCCACATCCAACATGACTGCATCATCCAACGGACCTCCCCAATCATCCCCTTGCTGCCTCAGCACCCTCCACTCCCGCCTTCGTGCCTCCCAATGGCCCCTCTCCTCTCCATCACCGTAGTACCCACCACGAGTCATACTCAGTGGTAGTCCCGACATCATCTACGTTCGGGACGTCAATAACCACATCTAACTCCTCACCCAATGGCACGATGACTGGTGGATCTAAATCCCTATCATATCCCCGCCTTCGATAGACCACGGGCTCACTAGGCAACCCCTGGCGTACCCCAAACTATCGTGTAACTCAGCTGTATGAAAAGAACTCATGCTCTGTTCCATGCCTCCCAGTCAACCATCGCTCCCTGCGTACTCGACGAAGCCACTCTCCAGCCTCTGGCTAGGCTGGACAGTCCTGATAAGGGTGCCAAAACACCTCCCCTAGAGTGAGCCGAGAAAAGGCATCGGTATAGTGCTCTACGACACCTGCCCATCGCCGACTTTGCCCCTGCTCTGCAGATCGCCGCCACAAAACTGCATAGCCTATCTCTGTGTCATCCATCGCTTCCCGAGTCATCCACGATAACCCGGTCGGCCTCTCCACTACTATGTGTTGCCAACCCCAGCACTGCAGTAGATAACTACAACTGACGCCCTTCCGCTGCCGACAGCGGACCCCATACAACTCCCCGTAGAGCTGTGCCAACAATGTTTGTCCCCATCTCAAAATTAGTGGTGCCTCTATCGGGCACTCTACCAACTGCCATACCAAATACAGCAGGTTCCACGAGAACCTCGCATCGGACGAATCAGGTAGAAGCATGTTAGAAATGAGGCCCATCAAGAATGCGTGCCTCACTCCTAACACCCCCCTCTCCTACCACAAACCAACCAAAATCCCCCCAGCCTGGTAGTCCACCTCGGCTGTCTCCACTTGGTTCGTTACACCCAGCCGCTCCCCATGCCCAAAGCATCTCGTAAGTACAGCAGTTCACTGATCACACGGCGATGACCTAATGGGCAATCCATCTATCGGAATCCGAAGCAACCGATAGACATCCTCCAAAGTTACAGTCATCTCCCCTGTCGAAATATGGAACGTGTTGGTCCACGGATCCCAAAGTTTGATCAAGGCCATCAAATAGGCCTGATCCGGGACCACAGGCTCCAGTCGAGACACCTGCTTGAGCTCAAGGGCATCAAGCCATTCCCAATCACCATCAGTCAGTGCACCCCGTGCCTCAGTAAAGGCGATAGGTACACGGTACCGGCTCCGAACCTGCAAAAGAAAACAATTCAACAAAAAAAATTAAAAATCATGGAAAAGAACTGTACAACATAAAAATAAAATACAAGTAGTTATCTTCAATCTAGTTTTAGAATTTAAGTTTTAAAACACATTTTGAAAAACAGCATCACAAAAACAATTAAATAAAACATATAAACAAAAATAAGCTCTAAAAGACACTTACAGGTTTCGCTTCACCTCCGCCGCTCGAACCAGTTTGTGCACTCATGATGGCAGAGAGAATTCCAGTAGCGCTTCGCTTCGCAGAATTACCTCCTCCTCCCAGAGCTCCAAAATCGCAAGAAAAAAATGACACAAATGAGCCCAAATGCAAGTTTTGGCCCTTAAATAGGCCTTTGAGCTGGAATTCGTCCTTGACTGGGATGAGCGCTCAGGTTAGCACTCGTCCCACCTAGGGAAAAATTCTACAGCTAGAGTTCATCCCACCCAGGGACGAATTCAAACCAGCACTTCAAAAACATCAAAAAATGATCAAAAATGCACTAAAAACAGACAATAAATTTGCCCGATAGGAGTGCTATTGCACCTGACATCCAGAGCATACAAAATAGACATTGGAGTAAAAAATTATCACTATCCTACTCCCTAAGAAGGCTACCATAGCCGGACCGCTCCACGGGAGACGAATTTTCAAAAATTTAATCCCCAAATGGTGTCACAAAAAAAACAACAAAAACAACAAAAAATGCAACATAAAAACAAAGCAATAAGCATTGCCGGACACAAGTGCTCTCGCACTTAACCTCTTGGCATAGAAAATCGATGTCGGGGTTCAAATTTTCACTCTCCTACTTCCCCAAGAAGGCTATCATAGCCGGACCGCTCCACGGGAATATGGGTTGTCGACGATTTCACCCCATTATGGCATCACAAAAAGGGTTAACACCCACCAAAAACAGGTCCAGATGTTGGAAAAATTGCACATGCTTAACGATAAACCATCTAAAGGCACCCTTGCACAAGTCATCTTGGGTCAAGCGACTCGTCGCTTTTCTCATGAAGGTCATTCCCTCATCGATTCGTCGCTTGAGGGGGTAGTCACACTTAGTCACCAATCAACAATCACACACCCAATTAAGGAAAACGACATGCATTCAAAGAATCATTGAAAAAGAAAATTACGCTCCTGCTTGGGGCAGTAAACAAGCAACAATCAAATCAATCAAACACTTGGCATTTCATGAATCATGAACACAAGGTTCCCCTGAGGATAAAAGGTTGCGCCCTTTGCCTAATCATGACTGATCAATGTCCAAGTTCAAGTCACACCTCACCAAAATAGGTTAACACTTGAAATCAAACTCCTTAGCTCGTCAGAAGCAAGGATTCAAGAATGCATGCCCTTTCCATGCTTGGAGCATCAAAAGTTGGTTAGGTTACCAAGAAACCCTAATCATTAGTGCTTTGGTTATCTATTTTTGCTTGGCACTGCGCTATGCACAGCGCATCCCAAAAAGGGGCATCTGTAGACACCAAAACAGCACCAATCTGATTATGTGACTGCAAACACTGATCGCCTTGACAAACACAGCCCCCAGGGCAGCCCTCAGAGGTCAAACGGTGGTCCTAACCACTTTCATAGCAATTTTGTAAGGTCAGGAAGCAATTTGGCACATTTAGACACTTTGCTCAGTATTCGTCTCACCCAGGGACGAATACTAACTGGAATTCGTCTCACCCAGGGACGAATTCTGAAATCGTCTCACCCAAGGACGAATTCCAAGTTTAATGGGCAAAAAGAAGAATGGTGCCAAGTGGTAGCCCAGGACAGTCAGTTGATGACTCCTGCCTCGCACACGTGTGTGGGTGGATAGATAGGCCATTAGAGGACTGTCACAAGGGCGATTATGAGAGCCCAAGTCAATGGAAGACTCCCCTCCCTCATGGGAAGACATGACTGCCACATGGCACCTATGACCAACACATGGCATTTGTGCTTCCCTCTCAAAAGAGACCCCATGGGTCTATAAAAGGTGGGACTTTTCTCACCCAAAAAAAAGGACAGATTGAAGGAGATTTCAAGCAACGAAGTGTTGCCGAGTTGAACACCCACTTGCATCCCCTTTGATTCACCTTCTCACATCCACCAATCTCTTTTGCAAGGGAGGTTTTTGGGTGGCTTTTGGAAGCTTGAACCTGACCCAAATCCAAAATATGGACACCTGAATCAACCAATTTGCAGACATCCCAATCCTAAGAGGTTTTGGGCCCATCCCTAGTGGATTGGCGCCAAGATCAAGTGCCAACGGTGGGAGGCCCACTTGGGCACCCCCGCACTTTCTAAGTTTTATTCCAAAAGCATTCTAGATTATTGTTTCAGGTTGCATCTCATGTTATTCTGTTTGGTTAGCTCATAGCTTCAATTTCATAACATTCTGATCAGATTTTGTCATGCCTTTTGTCGCTTTGTTGTCCTACTAACTTGCAGGTGGCGACATCGAATTCTCGAGGATAGAGGCCAAATTGGGAGAATCCGACCATCTGGGTCATCCCAAAATGGCCCCAATTACATAACCCCTCTGTTTGTAGGCATTTTTTAGGTCTCGGGATTTGACATTGGAGCAGCATCAGGTCGGCTTTTCCAACATAGAAGAATTCGTCCCACCCAGGGACGAATTGCAGTCAGAATTCGTCCTGCCCAGGGACGAATTCTAGTTGAAGGCAGATTGGCCGACTATTTCAGTGGCAATGGCCTTCTGGTAATATTTTCTGTCTTCTATTAGGTTTTAGGCTATTTGGACTCACTTTACTCACTGTTTCAGACGAATGTTTACATGCATCTTTTGGCGATTTTAGAGAACAAACACTTCTTATGTGCAGCAGGTGCTACTGACATCTTCGTTGTTTCTTTGTTCATAGGAGGAGCAGCAGAGGTCAAAGACTCATCGACATCAGCAACGACATCATCTTGGCCCATCCATTTCAAGTGTGGGCATGCGGAAAGAGGAACCTTAAGTCTCGATTGTAGTCAAATTCTTTTAACGCTCCTAGCCCCTGAAAAGGGGGGAGGCGTATTTGTAACAGAGATCAAGAAAGTTTAATGAAAGGGCTGTGTTTTCTCCATTTGCTTGTGTCTCTTCCAATGTGTTTCTTTCGTTTCATGCAATTTACATTTCTAGGACTTAAGCGTATTTGATTTTGAATGCATCGCAATTAGTGTTTCCTTTGCCCAAAATCTCGTGCTTTCAAACTTCTTGGGATTCAGTCTGACCTTATGCTCTATGAGGTGATCGAGGATCTTGCTTAAGTCACCGAGATGATCTGAGCGCAAAACAGACTTAGCTAACAAATCATCCATGTAATCTTCCATAGTTTTGTGCATGTAATCATGGAAGATATATGTCATGGCACGTTGGTAGGTAGCGCTAGCATTTTTAAGGCCAAAAGGCATGACCTTATAACAAAATGTCCCCCAAGGCATTGTGAACGCCGTTTTAAGTTGGTCTTCAAGATTGATACGAATTTGGTTGTATCTTGAGAAGCCATCCATTAGGGAGAGCATTTCATGACCTGCTGTAGCATCTACTAGCGTGTCAATGCTTGGCAAGGGGAAATCATCCTTAGGAATCACTTTGTTTAGGTCTCGAAAATTGATGCATATGTGAATCCTCCCATCGTGATCGCCACTGAAAGCACGAGATTTTGGGTGAAGGAAACAATAATTACGATGCATTCAAAATCAAATACGCTTAAGTCCTAGAAATGTAAATTGTATGAAATGAAAGAAACGCATTGGAAAGGACACAAGAAAATGGAGAAAACATAGCCCTTTCATTAAACTTTCTTGATATCTGTTACAAATACGCCTCCCCCCTTTTCAGGGGCTAGGAGCATTAAAATAATTTGACTACAATCGAGCCTTAAGGTTCCTCTTTCCGCATGCCCACACTTGAAATGGATGGGCCAAGATGATGCCGCCATTGATGTCGATGAGTCTTTGACCTCTGCTGCTCCTCCTGCGAACAAAGAAACAACGAAGATGTCAATAACACCTGCTGCACATAAGAAGTGTTTGTTCTCTAAAATCTCCAAAAGATGCATGTAAACATTCATCTGAAACAATGAGTAAAGTGAGTCCAAAGAGCCTAAAACTTGACAGAAGACAGAAAATATTACTAGAAGGCCATTGCCACTGAAACAGTCGGCCAATCTACCTTCAACTAGAATTCATCCCTGGGTAGGACAAATTCTGACTGCAATTCGTCCCTAGGTGGGACGAATTCTTCTGTGTTGGAAAAGCCGACCTGATGCTGCTCCAATGTCGAATCCCGAGACCTACAAAATGCCTACAAATAGAGGGGTTATGTAATTGGGGCCATTTTGGGACGACCCAGATGGTCGGATTCTCCCAATTTGGCATCTATCCTTGAGAATTCGATGTCGCCACCTATAAGTTAGTAGGACAACAAAGCGACAAAAGGCATGACAAAATCTGATCAGAATGTTATGAAATTGAAGCTATGAGCTAACCAAATAGAATAACATGAGATGCAACTTGAAACAATAATCTAGAATGCTTTTGGAATAAAACTTAGAAAGTGCGGGGGTGCCCAAGTGGGCCTCCCACCGTTGGCACTTGATCTTGGCGCCAATCCACTAGGGATGGGCCCAAAACCTCTTAGGATTGGGATGTCTACAAATTGGTTGATTCAGGTGTCCATATTTTGGATTTGGGTCAGGTTCAAGCTTCCAAAAGCCACCCAACAACCTCCCTTGCAAAAGAGATTGGTGGATGTGAGAAGGTGAATCAAAGGGGATGCAAGTGGGTGTTCAACTCAGCAGCACTTCGTTGCCTGAAATCTCCTTCAATCTGTCCTATTTTTTGGGTGAGAAAAGTCCCACCTTTTATAGACCCATGGGGTCTCTTTTGAGAGGGAACCACAAATGCCATGTGTTGGTCATAGGTGCCATGTAGCAGTCATGTCTTCCCATGAGGGAGGGGAGTCTTCCATTGACTTGGGCTCTCATAACTGCCCTTGTGACAATCCTCTAACGGCCTATCTATCCACCCACACATGTGTGCGAGGCAAGAATCATCAACTGAATGTCCTGGGCTACCACTTGGCACCATTCTTCTTTTTGCCCGTTAAACTTGGAATTCGTCCCTGGGTGAGACGATTTCAGAATTCGTCCCCGGGTGAGACGAATACCAGTTAGTATTCGTCCCCGGGTGAGACGAATACTGAGCAAAGTGTCTAAATGTGCCAAATTGCTTCCTTACCTTACAAAATTGCTATGAAAGTGGTTAGGACCACTGTTTGACCTCTGAGGGCTGCCCTGGGGGCTGTGTTTGTCAAGGCGATCAGTGTTTGCAGTCACATAATCGGATTGGTTCTGTTTTGGTGTCTACACTCATGTATAATATAGAAAGAGGTGGAAGACCTTTTTGTCAATGTATTTTTAATACTCCAAGTGTAGACACCAAAACAGCACCAATCTGATTATGTGATTGCAAACACTAATCGCATTGACACAAACAGCCCCAAGGGCAGCCCCCAGAGGTTAAACAGTGGTCCTAACCACTCTCACAATAGTTTTGAAGGTCAAATATCAATTTGACACCTTCTAGGCACTTTGCTCAGAATATGTCCCTCCCTGGGACGAATTCAAAATGGGATCTGTCCTCCCCTGGGACGAATACAGAATCCACTCCGGGGTAGGACAAATTCCAGGTTCAACGGGCAAAAAGAGAAATTATGCCAAATGGTAGCCAAGGATAGTAAATTAATGCTCCCTACCTTGCATGCATGGGTAGGTGGGCAAATTGAATGTTAGAGGACTGTCACAAGGGCATTCATGGAAGCCCAAGTCAGGGAGGAATCTCCTCCCTCTTGGGAAGGCATGGCTGCCATGTGGTGCCCTTGCATGCCCATCCAAAGAGACCCCTTGGGTCTATAAATTGGTGATATTAAACACCCAAAAGAGGATAGAGGTTGGAAGAATTTTCAAGCAATGAAGTGCTGCCAAATTGATACCACGCTTTACCTTTGATTCACCTCTTCCACATCCTTGATCTCTTTCACAAGGGAAGTCATTGGGTGGTTATTGGAAGTATGAATCCGGATCCAAAACCCGAAACTTGACCACATTATCCCACCCATTCACCGACAACACATTATAAGATATTTTGGACCCATCCCAAGTGGATTGGTGCCAAAATCAGGTTCCAATAGTGGGTGGCCCGCCAGGGCACCCCACACTCCTACGAGCCGAATATTCTTTTTTAAGAACGATTGGGAATTCATGGCAAACTATTATTTTTTGTCATTTTTTTTATTTTCTATTCCATCTTATGCTACTTAAATAGCTTGTAATTCTGATTTCACAATGCTTTGATCAAATTTTATCATGTTTTATCGCTTTTGTAGTCCTCACTAACTTGCAGGTAGTAGCGTCAAATTCCCATTGATGGAAGCCAAATTGGGAAAATATGACCATCTGAGTCTTCCCAAAATGCCTCCAATTAGCTAACCCCAAGTTTTTAGGTCTTTTGGAGCTCCCTAGACATGACATTTTGGCATTATCACTTCGGTGCTTTGGTGCAGGTGAATTCGTCCTACCCCGGAGCAAATTACAGTCGGATCCATCCTGCCCTGGAGTGAATTCAAACTGGTGAAGAATTTCCTAACTATTTCATTTGCAGTGATCTTATGGTAATTTTCTCTGGCTTCTATCAAATTTGTAGGTTATTTGGAGTCATTTTATTTATCGATTTAGCTAATCTTATGCATGCATCCTCCATTGGTTTTTAGCTAATCTTATTTGCCTACGTTCTA
>JAQPPZ010004829.1:0-216072 GCA_028583015.1 Wollemia nobilis
TAATACATGCCTTAAGGTTACAAACTAGAAGATTTATACTTCTAATTAGGATATCATTACATATAACAATTATTGAAATATTATCCTAAATAAATATGCATGATCTAATAATAAAATAATGTAATTAAATATTTCTAACAAATCCAATGATTAAATGAGAAGTGTTTTTATGTTAACCATGCCATCCTACTAGACTACAAAGATAAACAATTTTTGTAAATGTCAGGTATAGTAGAGTAGATTACTCCATATGTTTGAGCTTTACACTGTTGTTTATTAACATAGATTTTGTTGCTTCACATATTTATTTTTTTGAACAAATTTGATAATTTCTTTATCTTTTTTTCTCTCTTTGTAAATATTACTATTGCTTCATATCTTCATATATATTTTCTTCTCATGAGCAGGCCCTTTTTGCTACCACACATAAAGATTCATTTAGTTCATCCAATAGTTATCATCACTCCCTCTTCCTTTTCCTCTTTGGGATATACTTTTCCACTTGTCCTTTTTAGTTTGGGGCTACTCTTAATACTTTGGTTCTCATACCTTGTTAAAGGTTTAGACTAGCTAGGACTTGAAGGACCTCCATGCAATGAGGTTGTTCTATCAATAATTTTATGGCCCCTCTTTTAACTAATTTAAGATTTTGTTGCTACTTGCTTTGACATCCACAATGAAACTTTTGACATCTAGCTTGAACACTAGCTTTGATACCAAATTCCAATACCTAATACTTTACTACTATAATTTTTTATGTCAAATGCTATGAAAGCATACAAATGACCTTGAACCCTCCCTGTAATGTATAATTGCTACTACTTGTTGCTTTAACATCCACACTTAGTCACTGTAAAACCCTCCCTAAACCAACTTATGATTCAAATGTAGAATTGCTACTATTTGTTGCTTTAACTTCCACACTTAGTCACTATAAAATTTTGGCTCTTAGATTTAACATGATCAAATACTTTAATATTATAATATTTTTATTTCAAACATTGCAAAAGCAATGATCTCACAATTTCATCATTCCATTAATTCAAATTATAACATGCAAATATATTTGCATGGTATAAAATTATAGGCTTGGTATTTGTAGAAGTGTATACTCAATTTGTTCATTGAATCAATAATTATTATAGTAGAGTTATTGTCATTCATTTACTACAAGCTTTACAAGATTTTCTACAATCTTAATCCATCCCAAATAATTTATTTTAATTGTGTTGTCATTCATTTACTACAAGCTTTACAAGCTTTTCTACCATCTTACTCCATCCCATATAATTGATTTTAATTGTGTTGTCTTTCATTTACTACAAGCTTTACAAGATTTTCTACCATCTTACTCCATCCCATATAATTTATTTTAATTATGGATTTATGCATATGTTGTATGCTCCATATATGATATATATGATAAATCTATTCATCTAAATACATGAATTTTTAGAATTACTGTAATAAGTTTTCTTAACCACCAAGTAATGATGTTTTTTTATAACTCACCTTTTAAATTTTATAATGACCTTTTTAAGTGCTTTTTATTTTTTCAACTTATTTTATTTTTCTCTCTTTTTATCTAAGAAATTCCATGCAACAAAAAGTACAATAAAAATCATATGAGGCTACCTGACAATAAGCATTGGGAGATGGATCACAAGGCCCTCTAAGAAATGGTACCAACTTGTTTGTTGTCACATTTTATGCCTAAAAATTGTAAACTTTAGAAGTTGTATCACAATATCCTTTAAAAATGTTATCAACTTGTTTTTTGTCACTCATTGATGCCTAAAAATAGTAGACATTGAAATATGGATCACAAGGCCCTTTAAACAATGGTATCAACTTGCTTGTTCTCACCTGTTAATACCTATCAAGAGTAAATATTGGTATATGGATGACAAGGACCTTTAAACAATGGAACCAATTACCAAGAAATTGTGAACTTTGGAAGATGGATCACAAGGACCTTTAAACAATGGTACCAATTTTTTTTTGCTACCCCACACTACAATTAAATAATGCCAAATTTATTTTAGGATTTTCCACTCATTTTGATTTTTTTATTTTTTAGAAGTTCAATGTTTAAAATTTGTATCTTTAAACAATGGTACCAACTGATTTTTGTTACCCCACACTACATTATGCAAAATGTATTTTAGGCTTTTCCACTAATTTTAATTTTTTTTTAGAAGTTCAATGTTTAAAATTTATATGTTTAATTGAAAATTTAATTTATTTTTTAATTAAAATTTCAATCTTTAGAATTTTTATTTTTAATAAAAAAATTGAGTTATTTCTTTAATGGAAAACTAGATCCCTACAAATCAATGCTTTGACATGCATCCTTTGGATTTTTATTCTTTTTACCTTTAAGAGATGACTTGAAGAGGATCAAGTGGTATGTCACTTGAATTTTAAGCTAGAAGCATTCTCAGCCTTTAAAATTCTATATATATATATATATATAGATGTGTGGTTTTTTATTCTTTTTACCTTTAAGAGAGTACTTGAAGAGGACCAAGTGGTATATCACTTGAATTTTAAGCTAAGAGAATTCTCAGCCTTTAAACTTCTATATATATCTGTGTGTGTGTTGGATCTTATTAATGTCATATTTCTATCATAATTCATGTGATCGCTAAGAGTATAACTCTTATAGTTTTTTTATAATCATAGAATAAGTTTTTATATAATCCAAAAAACAATTGTATAATTTCTCTGTACAAGTTATATTTGCTTTAGTGTTAAAAATTTCCCTATGAGGATTGAGTGGTATATCACTTGAATTTTAAGATAAGAATATTCTCAGCATTTAAACTTCTATTTTAAACTTATATATATATATATATATATATATATATATATATATATATATATATATATATATATATAGATAGATATATATATATATTTATTATATGTATGTATATGTATATGTTAGAATAAGTGAATATTCTCTTAAGTTCTACTAGGAGAGACACACTTGATTTTCC
Source organism: Wollemia nobilis (assembly GCA_028583015.1). Classification (NCBI taxonomy): domain Eukaryota; kingdom Viridiplantae; phylum Streptophyta; class Pinopsida; order Araucariales; family Araucariaceae; genus Wollemia; species Wollemia nobilis. Next base: position 3,003 of record JAQPPZ010004829.1, read on the forward strand.
ACTCTTCCATGTGTCAGGTGAACTCTCAATGGTGTCTTCATTAGGTTTGATGAGTTGTTGTACTCCAACGGCTCTCAATGATCAACTTTGCTATTTATACAAAGTTTATCACTTCTACTCTTTCTTCATATTTTGTGTAATGCTATCCATGTCTATTTTGGGAAATTCTAACATGGTACCAGAGCAGGACAGTTCTTGCTAGCATTCCTTCTTGGAGGTTCTAGGAGCTAGTCCTTTGTTTCTTATGTTGGCTTCTCCAATTTTGTTTCCTTGGATATAAGCCTTCAATAAGTTCTTCTTATATATAGTTTTCTGCTATATGTGTGTGTGTGTGTGTGTGTGTGTGTGTGTGTTATTCTTTCTCATGTTAAAAAAATAGAAAATTTTGATTGACTATTGAAGTAAATATTTTTTCTGTTCAGATTATACCCATTCTAATATATATTAATGTTTTTTCTCCAAAAAGGAACACCTTATTCAAGCATTTTTTTAAAAAAAATCTCGATTAAAAGGAATTTATTTTTCTTTCTTTAAGGTCATTCCTATTTGTAGGAGAAGGATTTTTTTGTTGTTGTTGCCCTCACGTTGCTGTCGAAGAAGCATTTCCACATTCTCGAATCAATGCACCCATATTTTTTGGGTGCCATAAATACGTGACACCAACGATTTCCATATCTCCTTTCATAGAGATGAAATTGTAGCTCTCCATCTATAATGCTTGGCGCACCTTAGAATCTCTTTTAAATTTCGATTGTTTCCTACACATTGCTCTCGAAGATGCATTTCGATGCTCTCAATCGAGGCACCCATTTTTTTTGGGCACCATAGATCGTGATGCCAATGCATTCCATATCTCCTTTCATGGAGATATGAAATCATATCTCTCTGTATATAACGCTTGGTGCACCTTAGAGACTCTTTCAAAATTCATGATTTTTAAAATTTGTCTTTTTAGCTATTTTCGTCACGTCAATTGCATTTACTCCATTTTTAATCGATGTATCTTGCTCTTCACTATCGTTACTTTTGCATATCGATGATATCCATAGGAGACACTCTTAAACCCGGATACCTTTCAATCATCGATAATTGATGGATTTGTTCTTAGTTAATGATTTGCAACTGCTCTCCTTCATCCTATTTAAGTTATCTCCATTCCATTTTCAATTCACATTGTTTTATTTCTCTTGAGCTTAATTTATCTGACAAATATATGTGTAGAGAAAGTTTTTCAGATTGCTCAAGACATTGCATCCGAATGTTGAAGGAGTAACTAATGGTTTTTTAATATATTTCTTCTTCCTTGTTCACCTATCCTACCATTTTTTTGCAGGTTTCGATCCTCTCTACCGAGGCACTGCAAGGTGGTATCAAGTTTGATATAAGTTTAATAAAAGTAATTTCATATTTTGGTTTCTCTTTTTCTTGTTCGCCTTTGTTATTTTTTCTGTAGGTTTCAAGGTCATCTCTCCAACGAAAGTTGCATTTTTGAGACATTCATCTGCAATTTTGGCGTCACCAAAAGAATGAGCACTCAACCTACCTTGGATGGTCTGGTTGAAGGGTGCTTTCACCAATGAAAGCTACCTCTTAGAAAGCTGCATCTCCAAGATCTGTGTCAAAAAAGGCATCCTCTACAAGGGCTTACCGAAGGCATCGTCTGGCGTCAACGAAGGCTTCATCTCCTAAAATTTCATCTTCATGCAAACAACAAAAAAGTCTTCTCAAAAGTGCATCAAAGTGTAATGGTCTTATTTTAATTTCGTTTGTTCTATAAAATCTTTTTACGGGTTTTTCTTCAATTTCGAAGGAAAAAATCCATTTATTTTCCTTCCCTAAAGTTTTATTTTAGCTTTAAATTATCACTCATTTTTTCACTTCGCCTCCTTCAAGGGCAAATAGTGAAACGAGTCCTTTGTAAGCTAGTAAATAAAAAAATAATAATTGGTGGGTGGGTTTTCAGGTGTTTTTTTGTGCACCTTCCTTTTTTTTAGGGGGGTGTTCTTCTATGTGTTTTTTAAAAGTCTTCGTTCTTCACATCTCTCTAATCAAATCCAGAGTAAAATTTTAAATTTTAAAAAATATATTGCTTATAGTTAGTCATACAATATTTTTTTTTTGCTAAAATCATTTGCTTCTAATCAAAGATTTCAATTCATAGCTTACTTATTATTATTAGTTTGAATCATTCTTTTAGTGTTGTGATCAAATTAATCCTAATAATATTTCTTAGTAAGCAAATCATTATATGAAAATATTTTATTGATTACAAAGTTTCTTACAAAGAGTTCTTATTCAAAAATAAATAAATTTTAATAATATATTTACCTCTTTCTCAAACTTTGAAATCTAATCTAAAAATATTTTTTGAAGATTTTGAGAGACAAGTATTTTATCTCCTCTCACCCATATTGGCAATCTAATATAACTTATAGTTTCCCTCACGTAAATGTGGGTTATTAAGATTACCACTATAGGTCTAGAAGATATAGCCTATGTTCCAAGTATCTTATCTCAACAATACTTATAGTTTCCCTCTTGTCAGGGCGGGTATTTGAGATAGATAGATATATTGGCCTGGCATATTTGTTCTCTTTAAAATAATCTTAAACTTCAACTATCCTCAATACTTATAGTTTCCCTTTCGTTAGGGCAGGTATTTTTGAGTTATTTTATGTATCTTAAAAATCTTTGGCATATTTTTTCTCATTAGCCTCAAAAGCATATCAATTTTCCTCAAATTACTTATAGTCTCCCTCTTGTTAGGGTGGGTAATTTTGGGACATTTGGTTATTCGTTCAGGCTTCTGTAACTAATATCCATTGCATTCTCTAAATTAAAGTTAAATGAGGGAAATTTGGGTTAACTTCAATTCAAAATGAATTCAATGAATACAATGTATCCTCTCACTCCTCATAACTACCATACATGGAAGCCCAAAATTTTAAATCCCATTTCTCAAAAAGGGCTCACTCACCTTTTAGAAAAAAAGCAACCTGAGTTTGAAAAAGAATATGAAATATTTGTTCACAAAGGGAAAATGTATGAAACTATGGGAATTATAAGCTCTAATGTAAGTTAAAGTTTGTGGTTTCATATTACATATTGTAAAACTCCTTATGAAAGTTGGGAAAAACTAAAGACCTTGTTTGGAAAAGTAGATCAAATTAGATCAATGAAACTAGAAGCAAAATTAACAACTCTATCTCCTAAGGACTTCAGAAATATTGTTGACTTCCTCACCAAATTCAAAGGGGTCCTCACTCAATACAAAGGCAGTGGGAAGACTAAGTTTGAAGAAGAATCCATTTATCTAATCCTTTCTAAACTAAATGGTGTATTTAAAATCTTTGCCACCACCTTTCTATCTACCAAAGATGATCTTGTGCAACCTTTAAAATGCCCTCTTTAGAAGAGTTTTGTGATAGACTAACTAGGTAAGAAACAAAAATTGCAATATATGAAATCTCTTATTCTTCCTCTTCCTTAAAAGCCTTAGTAGCCTCCACCTCTTCTAAAGAAAAATTCAAAAGAAGGAAAAGAATCCCATAACTTGTACTCACTGCAAAAAGAATGGTCACTCTGTAAACAAATATTGGAAAAGATTACAACAACTAGAGGCATATATGAAGGATCAAAATATATACAATAAAAAGCACATAGGGAAATCCCTAAATGTTTTAGGGAAAACTTCCAATTCTTCCTCTAATTATTGGGTCTTAGATTCTGGAGCTACTCATCACATGACTGCTTTAGATGAGTCATTCTCTTCTATCTCCTCAAGTTCTACATGTACCATAGAAGTGTGTGACTCGTACTTTATCCCATTCAAAGGAAATGGGGACATAACCATTGATGGTGTCTCTATAAATAATATTTTCTATGTTCCAAACATTTCCACAAATCTCCTCTCCATCTATCAAATTTGTACTTCTAGAAAGGGAAAAATGGTTCTCTTATCTCCAACATGAGTTGAGATAAGAGACTTTCAAGATCCCCATTCTCTCATAGCTAAAGGATTTATTGATCACAACACTTGCCTATTTCACTTCAAAGTATTCAAAAATCTAGAAGGGGTCTCCTGGTTTGTGGCTCATGGATATCTTGAAAGCAAAATTTTGGCATGAAAGGTTTATCCATATTAGTTTCAACTACCTAAAGGAATTGAGCACCCATGATATGCTAATAGGTTTACTCCAAGTCTCTTCTATTGATGTAGTTTTTCCTGGATGTGCCCTTGGAAAGCAACATCAAGATCCTTTCCACCCAAGTAGTTCTCTAAAAGCCTCATTCCCTCTAGAATTAATCCATAGTGACTTGATGTCTTTTCCAGAACCTTCTTTCAAAGGAGAAAAGTATGCTCTAACCTTTATTGATGAATTTTCTAGAAGAACTTGGGTCTACTTCCTAAAATATAAAAGTGATGTTCTATCCCACTTTAAAGTCTTCAAAGCCTTAGTTGAAAATTAGGCCTCTTGCAAAATCAAGCAAATTCACACAGATAATGGGGGAGAATACTACAGTAATGAGTTCTCCATATTTCTATCAAATAATGGCATCATTCATCAGCATTCAGTATACCATAATCCTCAGAAAAATTATATTGCAAAAAGGAAAAACCGAACATTAAAGGAAATGGTAAATTATATGCTCCATTCAAGAGATATTCCAAACATTTTTTGGGTAGAAGCTATTAACTGTGCCAATTATATTCAAAACCACACACCTCATAAAGATCTTGATCATTTAACTCCTGAAGAAGCATGGACTGGTTCAAAACCAGATGTTTCCTTCTTCAAGATTTTTGGGTGTACTTCTTGGGCACACATCCCAAAGAAGAAAAGGAAGACTCTAGATAAGAAAAGCAAAAAGTTGATCTTTATTGGTTATTGTGAGGAAATGAAAGCATACAGGCTCCTTGATCCCTCAACTCATGAGGTATTTTTCATAGGAATGTATAATTTGATGAAACATTCCATCACAAAGATCATCAACTCTCCTCTTCCTCCATTGAGCCTTTTCCTATAATAGAACCTCAATATTATGAAGAACCAACTCTAGAGGTTAACTTAAATATTTATAATCAATATGGGGAACCAGTAAATCCAACTCAATGTCTTTCCACTCCTTCTACTCCTTCCTCTATGCCAAAATGGGCCCGCACCATTTTTAAAAAGCTACTCCTTACATTCAAAATCTTCCATCATCCAGATCAACCAACTCCATAGGCACTAGTCTTATCTGTCAGTCTATTTCCTCTGATCCTCAGTCCTTCAAAGAAGCAATTGGTATTAAATAATGGGATGATGCCATGGAAAATGAATTATATTCCTTAATAAAAAACAACAAGAATTAGCCTTATCATCTACAGGGGCAAAATACAGGGCAATAGTTTTAGCAAGTCAGGAAGCTCTTTAGCTTCATAAAATTCTAAGGAAATTTGGTTTGTCTCATGACAAACCTATAACTCATGTGACAATCAAAGCATAATTCACATTGCATAAAATATAGTTGAGCATCAATGCACCAAGCACATTGAGATACATATACACTTATTTCGACAACACATTCAGAATGGGAACATATACTTGGACTATATTCCAACTAAGAATCAAATTGTAGACATCTTCACCAAGTCATTTCCTTCTTCGTGTTACCTTCAGTTGTGAGATAAACTTGGAGTAATACAACTGCATTGACACAGAGGTCTTCCACCTCTTATTATATTCTTTGGAGAATGGTTTTTTCCCTTGTGTTTTTTATCATCTATCCAACAACATGTATATTATGAGGACAATATTTGTCATCTGAAGACATGCCTCTATCTTGGATATTTTTTGTGGTAGATGGTTTTTCCCCAAGGGGGTTTTTCACCATATATAAATTGTAAATGAGTACTTAATCAGGCCAAGTTGTCGGGACTCTATAATTGTATGAGGATAATCTTCGCCATCGGAAGACACACCTCTATATTAAATTTTTTCTTGTGATATATGGTTTTTCCCCAAGGGGTTTTTTCACCATCTCTATAATGTAAATGGGTACCTCATCAGGCCATGTTGCTGGGACTCATTGTTCTTTTTGTATTAAGAGGACAATATTCGCCATACAAAGACAAGCCTCTTCCTTATTTCCTTTTTGATTGATGGCTTTTCCCATAGGGTTTTTACCATGTCTTCAAAAATGAAGTCATTATACATGAGTACCTCATCAGGCCTTCTTGTCGGGACTCATTTGTAAAAACCACCCCTATTATCACTTAAGGGGGGTGTTAGAATAAGTGAATATTCTCTTAAGTTCTACTAGGATAGACACACTTGAGTTTCCACTCCTCTATGTGTCAAGTGAAATCCTTGTGGTGTCTTCATTAGGTTTGATGAATTGTTGTAATCCAACAACTCTCAATGATCAACTTTGCTATTTATTCAAAGTCGATCCTTCGAATAAATCAATCAGTTCTCTTCTTTATTCATATTTTGTGTAATGTTATGCATGTCTATTTTGGGAAATTCTAACTATATATGTGTGTGTGTGTGTGTGGCTCTTTATTCTTTTTTACCTTTAAGAGAGGACTTGAAGAGGATCATGTGGTATATCACTTAAATTTTAAGATAGGAGTATTCTCAGCATTTTAACTATATATATATATATATATAGATGTGTGTGAGAGATCTTATTAATGCCATATTTATATCATAATTCACATGATCACTAAGAGTATAACTGTTATAGTTTTTTTATAATCATGGAATAATTGATGTATAATTACTTTTTTCAAGTTATATTTGCTTTAGTGTTAAACATTCCCTTATGAGCATTGAGTGGTATATCACTTGAATTTTACGCTAGGAGCATTCTTAGCCTTTAAACTTCTATATATATGTGTGTGTGTGTGTGTGTGTGTGTGTCTAGGATCATTCTCAAACTCTAAAATTCTTTATATATAGATATGTGTGTGTTGGATCTTATTAATGTCATATTTCTATTATAATTCATGTGATCACTAAAGAGTATAACTCTCATCGTTTTTTATAATCATATAATAATTGATGTATAATTAATCTATTCAAGTTATATTTGCTTTAGTGTTAAACATTCCCCTATGATTATAGAAGTCATAAACAATTTCATGCATTGGAGTTTTAATAATTAATAAAATATAAAATTTATATTGTGTGTACTACTTTCTATTTATTTGTTTTTTCAAGTGATGTGAGAATCGAGTTCCTAAACTCTATTATTATTTTTAGATTTCTATGTTTGTGTGTAGGTTATTAAAGAGAGGACTTTGAAGATGACTAAGTGGTATACTACTAACTTTCTAAAGTCTATTATTATTTTTATTTTTCTATTTTTATGTGCAGGTGCTTAAATAGAGGACTTTGAAGAGGACTAAGTGGTATACCACTAGCTTTCTATGTTTGTGTGAAGGTGCTTAAAGAGAGGACTTTGAAGAGTACTAAGTGGTATACCACTTGAATTTTAAGATTGGAGCATTCACATCCTTGAAACTAATACAGTTATTTTTGTCATATCTTATTAGTGTCATATTTCTATCATAATTCATGTGGCCAGTAAGAGTATAACTCTTATAGTTTTTTATAATCATAGATAAATTGATGTATAATTATTTTTTTCAAGCTATATTTGATTTAGTGTTAAACATCCCCCTATGATTATAGAAGTCCTAAAAATTTTCATGCATTGGAGTTGATTATAGAAGTCCTAAACAATTGCATGCTTCATGTGGCTAGTAATAGTATAGATCTTATAATTTTTTATAATTAGAAAATTGATGTATAATTATTATATCCAAGCTATATTTTCTTTAGTGATGAACATTCCCCTATGATTATAGAAGTCTTAAACAATTTCATGCAATGGAGTTTATTATATAAGTCCTAAGAGTATAGCTATTGTATTTTTTTATAATCATAGAAAAATTGACATATAATTATTATGTTCAAGCTATATTTTCTTTAGTTTTAAACATTCATAATTCCCCTATGATTATATAAGTCCTACACAATTTCATGCATTGGATTTGATTATAGAAGTCCTAAACAATTTCATGCATTGGAGTTGTAATAATTTATAAAATATATGTTGTGTATATTACTTTCTATTCATTTTCATTTTGGTTTTAAGTGATGTGAAAATCATGTTCCTAAATTCTATTATTCTTTTTGTCTTTCTACATCTATGTGCAAGTGCTTAAAAAGAGGACTTTGAAGAGGACCGAGGGGTATACTACTTACTTTTAAGCTATGAGCATTCTTAGCCTTGTTGGATCTTACTAGTGTCATATTTTTATCATTATTCATGTGGCCAATAAGAGCATAGCTCTTACAATTTTTTATAATCATAAAGAATTTATGTATAATTATCCTATTCAATCTATTTGTTTCATAGAAGTCCTAAACGATTTCATGCATTACAAAATTCCTAAACAATTTTATGCATTGGAGTTGTAAGAATTAATAAAATATGTGTTTTGCACTACTTTTTATTCACTTTGATGTAAGAAGCAAGTTCTTACCTCAAAGTCATAACCTTGTATTTTTGTATTTGCAAATATTAGAGAAAATGGGTCTGCTTGCTCATTAAATTCTTGCACCAATCTACTAGTAAGCTTTGCCCAAGAATTGTTGTAACCATTCTACAGAGTATAGTACCAATGCAATACCTTTCCTTTTAGTAATATTATTAGTAGCCTAATAATCACATCTTCCTCATGAATATTATGGATTGTGGCCAATGATGCCACATCTTAGCAATGTTCATAGGTCATTTTCCTAGTACCATCATATGTTGGCAAAGCTTTAAGAGTAGCAATAGGAATGGGGTTCTAGTTTAGCATATTTAGTACACCTAGATCATTCTATTTTGGAAAGTTTTATAAAGGCCGATTTTGAGCCATTTGTGTGGATGTGTTTGAATGAGTTGAATTAAGAGATGCAAAATGAGTAGATACTAGGATTTCTATGGAGCTTATGGAAGATGGATATGGAGAAGATGATTGAGATTTATTACTTTTGAATGTAACAGGTGGTAACTCTATAAATATTAATGGTTATTCCAAATTTTTAGTCGCTTCTTGAGTGAGCATAAGCTTATAGGATAAATATTAGTTGGGTTATCTTATCATAATGGGTTAAAATATTCACTAATTTCTTAGGATCTAATTTTCTCAATGAAGTCACCAAGTGAATATATAGTTCTTTTGCAAATGAGGTTAAGAATACTCACCAAGATATTGAGTCATCGAGGTGTTTAAAATAGTATGTGCATAATCAAATATCTTATAAAATATATTTTTAATATTTGCTATTAGATTAATATTATCTAATCAGATAATAATAGGATTTGGATCCCACCAGGTATTCCAAAAGTACTCTTGGTTTTGAAATTTATCTAAATGAATGAGATGCGCTTTCAAGACCTCAACTAAGGGATTGGATGGCTAAAATACAAGGATCTCTAATTCAACCTTCAAATAAGGCTATTTATGCCTAGCTAATCTAACTAAATGGGGGCTGCAAAATAGAGTAAGAAATACAAATGGTTAAAAATATGAGCTAAAAAATGTACATATTCAACAACATCAAAAGGCATAGTGTAGAGAGTCTCACAATCTAAAATCAAATTAAACCACATAACAGAACAACCTAATTTTCTTATACATTAAAAACATAAATCATTAAGAAATTTGAGTGATGCTAAGTCATTCTAGAACTATAACGACAAATCTAGGTAGAAATATAGAATACATAAGAGAATTATTTGTTCCTAACTTTAATAAAAATATTTAGCTACTCCATAAGACATAAATACATGTTTTGTACAAGAAGTTAGAAGGAGTCTATACAAAAATCCAATATTCATTCAAGAATACATATAACCTCAATTGATATAATTATTCCAGTTGTAAATGTGAAAGAGCTAATCATTAGAATGTCTTACATTCTAGTATATAGATTTTATAATTACAATTGGTTAAGTTATCATCATAGTCGATGGAGTGGATTGTAGGTCTAACAAGTTGTTATAGTGTGCATGCTCATTACTCTAGTTCATCTTGTTGCAAATGATTTGGCATTATGGCATTGATGTGGCTTGCTCCTATTCTATCTAATGGAGTGGTAGCCATTGTATCTTCATCTGGTATACAAGATTTTTTGATAGGTTTATTTTTCTCTAGTCATCCCACTACCACATTAGCTATAAAATAATATGTGTGAACTAGAGAAGCTTTTGAGATTTTTAGGATTCTATGATAGCATATTAATTAGTTGGAAGCATGTTTGGGTAGTTCAGTACATGCTTTTTTTTTTATGTCTCTTTTAGGTCTACCATTTTACTAGATGTCAGGTTCTTTTTTATCACTATCAGGTATTTTTGTGCCCTATACTAACATTAGTATTTAAATATATTTGATGATCTTGGTGAAGCATATTTTTAAACATCTAATGCAATTCCTTGTGACTTTTTGTTCTACTACTTGGTTGAGTTGGGTTTTCATAGTGCTCCTACTGACATCAACACTCAAAATTGCTTAGCATTTAGGGCTACCTTGTCCATAATATTATACCATTGTGTTAGATGTCAAACTCCCATACTTAGTCAATTTATTTCTTCAAGGAGCTTAATGTTATTTATGTCAAACCAAATATTTTGTTCTCCCTTGTTGAGATCAACATCATTGTCTACCTATGATGTTGTATGTCGGATACCAAATTTAAATAGCCTTTTTGTCAACATTATCATTCAAATCTATTTGACCATCTTACTTAGTCAAAATTGGTTCAAGTTTACTTGATTCAACTACTAGGTTCTATATATTTTAAATCTTGTGGCTAACATCATTACCATGCTTTGAAACTTATCAAAATTCTATGTTTTTATGCATGATAAATTCATCTATGATTCAACCATTGTTTTAGGTGTCCAACAACCTCTTGTAGTGAAGATGCAGTATTTTGTATTAGCAAAATTCTTCTCCCTATTTGAAGATGGACGTAGGTGAAAAATTTCACCTACATGTCCCATGCCTCAATTTTTTTTGCTTCATAAATATATGGTTGAACAACATCGATTATGGCAAGGGTGATGATCATAAATGCTCTCGCATCAACATCATTAATTTTTTATTATTTATCTTCATCCTTTATAGGTCAAGTGGCTTTATCGGTGACAATGCCCCATATTTTTGTAACTACCAAGATGGTTCTCATCTTATTTTTTCTAGTTCCAAAGTTTGAACCTTTGAGTAGATAAGAATCTATAATAAATTTTGGTATGACCATAGTGAGGCCTCCTTATAACACCCAAATGGTCTCCTTTTCAATATACCACCATTCCACTATACTAAACCTTTCAATATACCCATTGATGCATGCAAGAATCTAGCCCTCTCGATATATGAGACTATCCATGAGAGAAAGTTTAAGGTACATGAAAGATAATGATACAAGGTACAAAGGTACAAAGGTAGGACAAAAAGGGATTCTCCCTATCAATGACATATGTTTAAATATAAATCCTTATATGTAGACTTAACTTTCCTATATACTTGGAAATTCCAATTTAAGCTTTTATGTCAAGTGATAGTGACAAATTGGGTACGATTATGAAGGAAAAGTATAAAAAACATGTCATTATATATCCTTGATGATTTAAATGCCAATTCTCAAATGTTGTCATGGCATAATTGATAGGCTATAGACACAATATCTCAACACATCATATTTATCTATAAATGCAAGCCATAGAAGCCATTGATACAAAGAGCTAGTAGTGTGCCTATTTTAGAGGTATTCATAGCATGAATGTTAAAGAAAATTCACAAATTTAAAGTAAATTAATAAAATTAAAGGTGTAAATGCAATTTATTTTTATAATACTACCCCATAAACTTTGTAATATATATATATATATATATATATATATATATATATATATATATATATATATATATATATATATATATATATATAAATTGAAAAACCCATTATGGGTCTGCCTTGGTCTGAGATACCATGAATAGGGGGTTCTACACCATCAAAGTCACCCAGGAGTCATGCCCGACCCTTCCCACACCAACATTATCAATTGGATTTTGGGTACCCAATTCAACTTTTTGGTAGGGTGGAGATTCAAACCTGGGATCTCCCTTGGAGGATTGCCCTCTCCTCTCCAACTCACCTACAACACCTGGGTATTGCAATATTTTCACTAGAGTTTTTTTTTAACTATTAAAATTTGTAAAATTATTATTTTTTTGTTTGCTTCCTAGGTTACTAAAATAAATATTCCTAAGGAAATTTGAAGTTTAACCTATATGTAATTTTTTCACTATGTTGTTATGTGCCAACTCTCCTATTTTTTATATTTTTGAAATTATATTTTTTACTTTTAAAGTGAAAGCAATTTTAGAAGTATATGATGAAATTGGCAAGTTCAATGAAATAAGTGGGTGTATTCTTACTAGTCTTCAAGGAATCAAAGGATTTGACATAAATTTGGTCCTCACATGTTTTTGATCAATTCAAATTTGACCTAAGAACTAAATGATGTGCCTCTCATGTAAGGAATTTGGTTCATTTGTTAATGCATCCACCCCTTCAAAATAAAAATAAAAACATGTGCTACTTTTAGCCTTATAATACTGAAGCACATAGAGCTTCTTAATGTGATTCATTGGTACCTTTCCAAATGGTTGCAATTAGTAGCTCTAATGTGTGAAGAGTCACCACAACATCATGTATGTTTTCACTCTATCACTTAAGAGCAATAAAAATTCATAAGAGAAAATTTGTTTGGAGGGTTCATTGGACTTAGTGTTTATTTTTGGAAAGGAGGTCATAAAATGGATTCAACATAGCAAACTGGTTATAACCAACATCAGATATAACCATAGCAAAGTGGTTATAACAAATACAAGTAGAATATTATAACCATAGCAAACTGGTTATAACCAACATCAAATATAATCTATTTGTTATAACCACTATAAATTCTCATAAGGTGTGAAAATAGTTAGAACACTTTCTAATAATGAAATAACTTCCTAACATATATTTTTTATAAATTAGTACATTATTTGTCATATGATTCCTCAAATTAGAAAATTCATAGGAAAAATCCATCAGAACCAAGGAATTTATCATTTACCATTGAGAATATGGCTTCCTATAGTTCATATTTAGTGAGTAGTTGGTCATATATGAAGTGGAGAGCTTATAGGGGACCATACTTATACATTTTTATAAAGCATGATCCTTCTTAGGAAAAGAAGTTTGGGCCTTGAAAATTATTGATAATGTTTTTTATTTTTATTTTACATGGTGGAATCAATAGCCACCACAAATCCAAGAAGACTTTCCGAATTTTTATGACTGCCACAGTATTCTATGATGTCTACCTCGAAAGCCACCACACAAATATTTGTGCATTCTGCCCCTATAACCACCATGCCATGATCATTTTAAACCTTTTACACCACTGAAAGCACCAGGAAAGGGAAAAGCATTCAGTTTGATGAGGCTTGATATTTGAACCTTGGACCTCCACCCCCATACAAGGTTTGGGGAAACCAGTTGGTCTACACCTCGGACCTAAAATTATTGATAATGTTGAACAAAGGTTTATCGGATATCAAGAAGTTTTAATAAAACATGTTGACCTTCCCTTATATGTTTGATATTTTTGGAGACTTGGGAAACTCACAAGGATTGAAAAATTCTTTGGAAACATAATATTTGACCTTAATCCAATGAATAAAGGCCTTGATTTGAGCTCCCCAAGTTGTGTAATAATCAAGGATTTATTTCTACTACCAAAGCTTGGCTACTCATAATTGTAGAGTGGACTAGAATGGTAAAGTTTCTATCTCATCTATAACATGGTTCAGCTCCAATATGGTAGCCTCGTAGGAGTAGGTATAGAGAAGCACAAATTGATAGCCATAGATACAAAGAAAATGTGATGTATATTTTATCACACTATTCCACCACTAAATCCAACCAATCTCTTTATTAAGGGAAGGCTCAAGATTCCAAATGTGCTAGATGTGGGCTAGTGTGGGTGTATGTTCCAACAATGACATGTTTAGTAAAAATTAACTTATCCATTTTGTAGTGCATCTTAATCATTTGATATGAAATAAAATGGGAAAGTTGTCAAAGAGGATAATATCTCACATGGGATCTATTGGTAGAGAAATATTTAGAGAAGGAGAAAATGGGTTGACTTGTCAGCATGGCTCTATCAAGCCATTTGAAAATTCTTTGTGTGCTAGACAACATATTATTCCATGTGTACCAAATGGAATTAGAAGGATGATGACTAGTATTGGGGTAAAAAAATACCCAACTTATTATGCAAGTAGTACCATTTAGCCCTTTCACCAACTATCTAATGCATTGGAAGGTTGTCACATTTGTCTAAGGCACATCCAATCATATTAAAATATTTGCATAATACCAAATATGCAATAGATAGTGCATCTATGATCCATAACTAGAGGTGAGAACATTTGATAGCATCATTAGAGGCATAAATATTAATAATTCTAAATGAATAATTATTAATGTTGAAAAGAACCCTTAAGGCTTAGTAAGTGGGGTTACATCCAAGCCAATTAAATATGGCTACCACCTACATAAAAAAGGTGACAACTCTTCCATGTCCTAGATCATGATCTCTATGAAAGAAAAAATTGGTCATCCATATGGCACAATAGGCTATAGAGAGAAAAAACCTTAAATATTTAATTCCTATCAAAATAGAATATCAATATCTTGATGCCCCTACCATGTTTTTTTGCATGATATAATTCATTTTTGAGTCTGTGAGACCCCTAACATTCCATGAAAGAAAAATTATGGAAGATGTTGATTGGGTGGTATATCCTTGCTATTGAGCTCAACCAGAACTCCATAGATTTGTGGTATCTACATATACTATTATTCAGGCCTATAACTTCCCAACTACATAGTTGGTGTAAAATATGAGCAGTTTTTTAACACAAACTCATCATCTTTATCCTTGTAGCTTGGGATGCATGAGCACCTAGCATTCATTGGTTGAGATGATATAGAATGTGTTTGAGTGACTACCTATGTAGATATTACACTAGTGGCCTATGGATTTCTATTGTAACAAGGCATGAATGGCTCTTTGAGTTTATTTTTAGAAGTGGTTTGTGGATAAACTTCCTTCCCCTTGCTATCTTGCTTGGGAGACTAGATAGGAATTTTTATTTGAGCCCTAGAAAATGTAGATACCATTAATCATTATTGTAGTTATTTCTCCAATTTCTCATAGTTGTTAATCCCTTCTTAGCAAATTGAGGACTGGTTATGTTATTATGTTTTATAGTCTATTTATCTCTCTAGGTGGCCAAAGGAAAATCCTTGATCTTGTGATTAGAGGATTAAAATTTGAAGTGTGTATTAAGAAGATTCAGTTATAAAACCCTCTAAGATATAAATTGGGCACTAATATTGAAATCAAAGGTATTCTTGAGATCCTTGGAGATATTTATCTCAACACAAACCCTTTTGTAAGGGCAAGCTGCAAATAAATTTTCTCGCTTAACACAAACACTATTTCCAATGTACGTTGCAATGTGGCTGAGATAAGGTCATACATATAACTTAATACTAAGGAAATTGAACCAAATGAGGACCCATTTAGTGTGTTCTTTAGAAACATCAAAATAATCAATCCAAGGGAAGAAGACAAGGAGAGAGTTATGGGCCTACCATGCACCATGTTGATAAATGGCCTAGGCATGCTTTAGTTCAATGAAGCAAAATAGAAAGAAACCTTTGATAAGGTTTTGAATGGCTTCCAGTCAGACCCCATGGGGACCTGGGCAAAACTGACCCAACCCTTTAGAACACTTTCTAGTGGGACTCTACCCACAAAATATCCAACTAGTGTATAATTTTCAATCCACTTGCATGTAGTATCAAACTCAAAAATGGGGATATCATTAAGAGCAGAGGTTTTACGTTGTGAAACGATTTTAGTATGAACTTTCTCCATTGCTTTAGAGGCACCATTTGTACATGTGTCCATGCCAATGACACCAACATTATTTGTTCTGTTGTTAGGGATGGAGGCCCTAATAAGAAAATTGTTTGAAGGTTAGGGAAAGACCTAGAAGGAAGCCCACAAAAAATATGGGGGGCTAATTTATCCTATTGAAAGATGGTGTAACAGGGTGAGGTCAACCATGAAAACACTCGATAGGTTTTTGCTAGATCTCTTTGAGTGCATATTTCATATCTCAATCAATCTGCAAGAAATTTGGTGTTCTATTTTCTTGATAATTTATTGTCAATGTTTTTTTAAATTTAAGTACATTACACATAATATTAGGAGGGATAGAAGGAAAATAGATGGACTACTTGGCTATTAGAAACATAAAGACCATCAATATTATATATTTTCGTGATTTTTACAATTTAAATTATTGTTTTTTTATTATTTTTAAGTGCTATGAAAAGGATGTCACATCTAGTTTTACAAGATCTCGAGATTTTTTTCTTAAGTTTTATTTATTAGATCTTAAAATAGCTAAATCTAGTTGCATTCTAAATTGTCTTATTTACAAATAAATATGTTTTTTGAATTTTAATATTTTATGTGTAGAATAAAACGTAAGTAATATATATTAATTATCATAAATATAAATTGGTAATGTTTCAAATATTTCAAAACCATATAAATTTAAGAATTTTTTATTATATAGTTGAATCAAATTATAAACTAAAGAAAATTCATCATAAAACTAAAAAGGCACATGCATTAAATAAATCTAATGCAAGCCTTATCACTTTTGATGTTAAGTGTTTAAGGCAAAATTTGTAATAATTTATTAGTGTACTTGAAAACAATTCACTAACTTTTCTTATTTTCATTATTGATAATCATTTTTATAGAGTTAAAGTGTCCATGGTTTCTAGTCACTCAGAAATCATGTTTCATTTAGGTAGTTATTTGTAGATATTGTGGTCCCTTTACTAGAGATAAGAAACATTTGGAAGTGAAACTTATTTGATTCAATTTATATTATGCGTTGTTACCAATTTTGATATACAATATCATTCCTTGCAAATTATGCAATAGCTTCAATAATATATTGACTCATTAGTTACTTCCTACAGATATGTAGCATTTGTAATGAATACAACGCTATGTTTTATACATCATAATATGAATAAAAATAATAAACGTAAATATATATAGAGAAAGAGAGTCAAGAATATCCATTTATCTTATATATGTCATGTTAGTAACAATTACTAATTGAGGTCCCCGAGGGCTAGGTGGATTGGTAAGTGCTTGTTTGGCTAGGCACTTACCAAGAAGACACCCATGTTCAAACCTTGAGGGTAGCATGTTTGCAAAGGTAGTAGTCTATTCTGAATCCTCTAAATGTGCATTAGACCGATGATGATGGTATGAATCTCGAGCAACCAATGGTCCTCTTCACACCGGGTCAACAATAACAAGGTGGAATAGGTTTGGTGGGAGCAACCTCTATGGTTTGAACCCTACACTTGTTAGTTACTAAAAATAGTGTGGTTGTGACCAACTCTCCTATGTAACAAAAAAAATTACAAATTGAGAAATTTCTACTTTACATATTGGATAAAAAATGAATTGAAGAATTTATTATTCGAACAGATAACAAGAATTTTAAATGGTTCATGAGAAAAAAGATTTATGCTCAATTATGCAGAGGAAGATATGCTTGGTGGCAAGCCTTATTGTCTCAATATCAATTCACAGTAGAATATATTCTAGGAAAAATAATTCTCTTCCAGATGCTATCTTGAATAAAAAAGAATTATGGATATTCACACATATAAGTAAATATGTTTTGTTTTCTTCTTTTTTCTCATTAAATATTTTTTTATGGCTAAGAGAGTAGAAGTAACTAGTATTTTAATATCCATTAAGGTGTATGATCTTAATGCTTATAATGAATTGTACCATTATGCTAATGGTTATCATGAAGGCCTAAGACATCATGTCTGTTTTTAGAAATTTGAAAAACATGGATGGATTAAGAGTAAAATAATAATAAAGGAGGTTATAATATTATTCATAGTAATTTTGCTTTACTACTTGATAATTATTGTATGAGAAGTAGTTTTTATGATCAACTTAACTATATATTTTATAATGTTGTATTATAGAATATATAATTATTACTAATGTTAGATACTTAGAAATATAATCATATTTAAATTATGTAACATATGAATGCTTATATCAAATATGAATTCTCGTCTACATAGGATGAAATGTATAGTGTAGTTACATGACAATACACATATAATGTTAACTATCCATGGGTATCTAATAATAGACTTGCAAATAAAATAAAATTATATATAATTACGTGAAAATGGTATGTTCATAAACATAGTATGATGAGTTTGAGCAATTCACTAGCGTTATAGGTTTTATAGTTACAACTACATAATTTAATTTTTTATATTTATATAGACTTTATGGGTAAATGCATGGGCTATTCTATCATGAGTAAAGGGGTGGTTTGACATACAAGCATTCATAATCATGAACTTAGACAAATTGTGGTATTGGAAGAAGCAATGTTGGTGACCTGGTAGTAGCCAACAATAGCAATATAAGGCCCCAAAACATAACATAATGAAAGAAGGTCAATAGTCAATGCTAGAAATGCAAGGCCCTCACATACAATATAAGGGATAGTAGGTTAATTTTGTATTGAAGAAATTTATGATAAATGGTCCTTAATAAATCCATTGTACCAACCTAATATTTATTTTAAATATATCATCAATAAAAATACCTATAATAATAGCTATTTTATTATGGCAATAAGATGAATCTATGGTATAATACCAAACAAGAGTTCCACAATGTTGTGCATGAACAAAAGGAATTTCATTAGGTGAGTTTGAAATGAATTATTGAGAAAATATGATGCATATTAGTATGTTTTCCAAAGTGGAACTTTCCCTTAGCATGTCTATGTAGATGTCATGCAGTGAAGGTTGGTGAGTTGTAAATGCATCACCTTGATAGTAGGATCTTAGATGCTAGAACTTATAGGCAAAAATGAAATGAGTTGCAAATGATTTCATGGATGAAAGAAAATTGTTATAGGAGATTGAAAAAGTATTGAAGAAACATTGTGGGGTGAAATCTTGGTTTTTGGACAATGTTTTAGCCTATTTTATGACACTCATTTCTAAAGTGTAGTATGGTCAAATTTATCAAGACATATATGTTACTTTGGTTAATAATTAGAGGATAAATTAAATTGGTAAAACATAGTAAATGAAGTATATAATAAGGTCGGTTGGTAGCGACCTAGTGTTTCCTAGTGGGTTACCCCAGTTCGATTCCCTAGAGGATTGGGTATTTGTTGACTTCATATTTATCCAAAATGCTAGGGATTATAGAGGTTCTCTAAGCAATATATATATAACATGAGTATTTTGACAAATATTGCATGAATATTTATTCTATACAAATATGTTTAGGGTAAAGTATAATTTTCATGTCCCATGGGGGATAACGCAACGGTTCAGGCTTTGGCTCTTCTTTGGGAGGTCCAAGGTTCAAAGTGTGGCATGGACGAGTGTGTGAGGATGTGTGTGTATGGATGTGTGTTAAATTTTCTATTGATAAGTGTAGCTCTCAAATTTATGAGGGATCATGGTTGGGAGGAGACTGCCTAGCCCTATGCGTGGGTGATAGGGGTTTATCACACTACCCAAAATAAATAAATAAAAGTATAATTTTCATAATATTTTTTAATCAAAATTTAATTCTCATCTATTTTTAATTTAAGGAGTATAAACTATTTAGTAAGTTGTTGTGAGTAGATATATTGGGGGCATTAAACATAAATAAAACTTAATAATTTTTATTTGGAATAAAAGTATACAAATATATTTAGTGAAAGGATATGATTTATACTTTTTTATGTATTTTGAAAAAATTAATTCTTTCCTAAAAATAAGATTTATTTTTTATTTAAGACATACATTTAATAATTAATACTAAAAAACCCACGTGCTTTAGGTGAGTTGAAGAGGGTAGGGCAATCCTCCAAGGGAGATCCCTGGTTCGAATCTTCACCCTACCAAATGCACATCGGGTACCCAAAATCCAGTTGATAATGCTAGTGTGGTTAGGGTCGAGCGTGACTCCGAGGTGATTTTGACGGTGTAGAACCCCCTGGTCGTGGTTTCTCATACCAAGGCATCCCCGTAAGGGGTTTTCACTAAATTCAAAAAACTTCTTAATACTAAAAAATGTGTAACTAAAATAAAATTAATGAAATTTATATTCTTAGAATTTATATTCCAAGTGTAACTATATTTAAACAAAATTAATTATATAATTCAAGTGTCCAATTTTATGATAATAGCCCTTAACATAAAATTTGATACAAAGATAAATATGGAATTGTACTAAAATTATTCCATTTTTTTATATTTGAAATTTACATTTGAAGGTTTGCCAATACACAAGTTTTATCAACCACAGACATGGTAGTTGCTAAACTATGGTAATATACAAGAGCTAGCTAACAACCAAGTTTTTTTATATTTTAAATTATTTGACCTCTTTTAAGGCCTTCAAAATCATTCTAATTATTTATCAACCATAGACATGGTAGTTGCTAAACTATGGTAATATACAAGAGCTAGCTAACAACCAAAAAAACTGGTTTTGGGGGTTGTCAAGGACAAGAGTTGAAGTACATTTGAAAATGTATAATGGTGCATATTAATGAGACAATGTAAGACATAAGGGTCAATTCTATACTACTTGAGTCACTATTAATAATACTTTTATGGATGTAATTTGGCTGGAGGGTTTACTAATGGTATTAGTGGTGATTAGTCTTCTTGTTTAAATGGATAGGGACATCATTTACTACATCCATGATGTGATGGGATGCTTTCATTCTTATAAGAATGGGTAAATTTCTTAAAGTTTCTATGGATGTATTTAGGTTTGCAAATTTATAAAATCTCTTTTTTTCTTTGGTTTTAGTGGGAATTGTTCATAGGTATAATATTTTATTATTGATGTTGATAGAATCTAAAAATTTGAAAAATGTGGTGGTTAAGCTTCACTTGAGGCTAAAAGCAACTTTGTATTATATTATTTGTATATGTTCCTTGGTTCCTTGTACACCTTGTACTATTGAATAGTTTATGATATTTTATTATTTAATCTAAAGTTTGGTTCCTCAACCTTAACCAAAAAATATCTTTTAGTTGGGTATAAATACCTCCTCATATAAGCCATTTGGTTATTGGTTGGAGTGTATTCTATTTTCCTTTAGTAAGATTATTTGGTGTCAAAAGACACCCTTTTATATTGTGTGTATTACTTTTTGTGTGTTACTTTAAACATTTCTATATAATGTTTTTTTATGTCCATTATTTGATTTATTATCTTTAACAAATTGATTTCTGTGGCGTCTCCTAAGGGAAATAGTATTTGGAGAAATTAAAAGAATTTTTATGAGCCATTAATAGTTTGTAATTTTTTTTTTATTAAAATCCTAGGTGGAATTAGATCACAAGGATCTCATTAGTTTCAATATATTTACTCCAAGAGAAATATTCATTGATAGGTTCCTTGGTCCTCTTTTGTCTAGCAATGCATTCTTTAAGTTTTGATTTCTAACTAGATGGATGATGTAGTTTTAGGATTAAGATTTTTAAAAACCTCATTTGTTTTTTTAGATATTTTAAAAAATCTACTTTGTTTTCTCTTTTGGCACTTTGTGTCTAATAACATCACAAATGAGAGGAAAATCTACAAAACCACAGAAATTGAAATTGAAATTATGAATTGGGATATGTAATGAAAAATTCAAATTTGATAAATGAAGAATGATGAAATTTGAAATTTGATGAAGATTGACGCATGAAAAAATGATTTATTAATTTTGCGAGTTGAAATTTAAAATTAAAGAGAATTTGTGGGAGTTATAAGAAGTTTATAAAATTGAAATTTGAATTACTAAATGACTTCCACTATGTCAAATAGAAAAATTTTCTTTTCTAAATCACAACTTCTAAAAGGACCAAATTTTGCATCATGTAAAAACAAAATGAAATCAATTTGCATTGCTAAGAAACTTTGGGATATATTGAATGCAACAAAAGGCAATCTAGAAGAAGAAAGAGAAAAAAAAGTTGAAAAAAATGATGCAAAAACCCTTATGTTGATTATATTTGGGATAATTGATGAAATCTAGCCATAAATAAGTGAAAAAAATACTTGAAAATTTTCATGGGAAAAAATATGTAAAATATTTGAGGGAAAGAATAAAGAAACTATCTTGCATTTACAATCAAAATTGTAGTCATTAATGGTTAATAGTGGAGAGTATAAAAATCTTTGTTTGAAGAATAATAGATTTAAAGGCTAAGTCACTAGCTATAGGAGATAAAGCAGAAGACAAGATTCTTGTCCAAGTCACATCAAGAGCACTTCCAGGGACTTATCAAGCATTTAGTCACTTCAATTCAAGTGCTAAATAAGACAACCACCTTTGATGAATTAGTTAATCTTCTTCAAGAATATGAAGTAATTTTTTTTGCAAATAATGCTTTGAGATCAAAATAAAATTTACCAAGTAACATTGTAGCATCATGACAATATTAGCCTAAATGAAAATAAAGATATTGATATATATGTAATAAAAATGTCATACGAGATGATAAAAAAGAGTTTGGATGAAAATAGGTATGCTCTATTGATTTTTCTGCTCTGGTGTTTTTTTCATGTTTATTGTGCTCTATGGTTTTCTTGTCTTTCCTTACTATTATTTTTTTCTCCCAATCCTAGTGAACAAGGCATTAGCTTTGGCTTCAATTTCCCTCGACATAATTTAAAGGCTAAATCACTGGTCCCGAAGACGTCTGTCAAAGAGGTTATTACTGTAAATTCTCAACCTTCAAAGAAGATTATAGGACCACCAATAGAACAACTAGTTAGTGGTCCTTCAATAGTAGAGGTGAAAAAAAAAAGAGGTCCTCCCACCCCTCATCAGAAGCCCTCCTGGTGCTCAAGTAAATAGGGAGGAAAACCAAATTCCCCTCCCCATTCCACCTACGTCAGCACACATCACTCTTGTAGCCTCATGTGGGATATGGATTTGGATGTGTTTCTATCAAAGAAATGACTTAACATTCAATTAGGTATATTTAGTGGGGACATTAAAGGCTCAAATAGTTTCAAAGTCTTGTATCTCCTTGATGGTGCAAATATATCATTAGACTCGATACCCCAACGAATTTTATCTCATAGAATGTATGAGGTCTCACTGACCCAAAGTGCAATTATATAGTGTGCTTATCTCATCAAAGGTTTGTAAATTTAGATTTCATGTGCCTTAAATAAATTAAAATCATAGGTTTTTGTTAGCAGTTGTTTGTTGAGTCATCTGGCCTGAAAGTTATTTTCTTCACAACAAGCATGATTAGGTCCAAGGTGGTTTTGCCACCTTAATTTTCCCCGTTGGTAGCCCCACTTAGTGGTGCATGGTTGTGACACCACCTATCATGTACTATGAACATTATTCTCTATCAATAATCATGCATTCAATATAGCTAATTTTTAAGCTTCCAACAATGTGGTGGATAATACCCAGCTTTGGAGTTGGTTGGCTATGTCACTATCTACTGCAACTTGGCTAGTTTGTGGTGAATTCGACATGATTGAGGCCACTAGTGGGCATCTGATGCATTGAGCCATAGGTAAACTAGTGGATTGATTCCACATGCACAATAAGTTGGGGCTCTATGACCCTAAAAATGGGTACTCTTTGACAACAACTTTAGGTATACATGGTCTAATTTGCATGTTGGGGCTAACCACATTATTAAAATATTGGACAAATATTTGTTACCAATGCAACCCATATTTACTTTTTTCAACCATTTGTTTTCTCTTGATGGCCCCGCACATTGAGGTAGTCCTCTTTGAACCACTCACCCATATGATTTTGCATTGAATGATAAGGAGGTGGTAAACCCATGCATAGTAACCAATTCTATTTTAATATGTCATTCCTTAGTCATAAACCTATAGTGGCTCACATTTGGCACATTTAAATTAGGATCCATGCTCATACACACATTTTGGATGGATTACATGGTGGAATGATGTGGTGGAATGCACCACATATTTACTTCACATATATAGGCACCAACTAGCTTGCTTACATAGGAGGTCAAACAAGGCTACTATCTTAGAACTACATCAATCCATATTATATTTGGGGGTGCAACCCTTATACACTATGCTACAATGTTTAGTTTCTAATATTCCCCACCAACAATACATTTTCAATGCTCATTCTACATGGGGTGCTCAATTTAAACCTTACCTTCATTGGCTCAAAATTGGAGATAGAGTATCCAAACAATTTTTCCAATCCCTCAAATGGAGGAGTCAAGACCAAAAAATTAATTGCATCTATAAAGGACACAATTTCCTTACTAATCTTATAGATACTATGCATGCTTTTATCAGCCACTACTAGAAGGTTTTGCAAGCTTAATTTCCTTCTCCTATCTAAGAGTAAGCTATTTATAAATGTATCAAAGTGGTTCCCTACCATTGCTTGGCTTCTCAGAAAGCCCTTTGTGATAGTTTGTTATCATATGATGAGTTGAGAATTATTTCCTTTTCCATGCCTTATGACAAGGCACCCAATTATGATGGGTTCCCCTATGATTTTTATAAAACTCTTTGGGATATAGTGAGGTTGGATTTGCATCACGTTTACTTGGAGGTCTTTCACAAGGGTTATTTGGACCCTTTGATGAATAATGGAAATATCAAAATCAACCCCAAAACAAGGGATTTGAAATACATCTATAACTAGAGACCCATTACCATGTTCAACATCTCTTATAAGATCATTGCCAAAGCTCTAGCACTATGGGTTAGAAACTTATTCCCATTGATTTTTCATCCTAAGTAGACTAGGTTTATCAAAATCCAATATTTTTCTTGTGGAGTGGTTTCCTTCCAAAAGGAGCATTGTATGGTGTTCCCCTACCTCAAGGGTATATTCAATCTCTATTTTATTGAGCAATTTATCATTGATATTTACGCAAATTGTTGAATAATTTATGGAATGAGAAGATAGGTTCACAATAAATACATTTTGGACAACATAATTACCATCTAGGAAGGCAAGGAAAGGCAAGACAATCTCAAAAAAAGGCCATTTTCCTTGAGATTGACTTTCCTAAGGCCTAATATAATATTGAATGGCATTTCATTCTGGCCATGCTTCAATCCTTAGGTTTTGGTAACCCTTTTCTTCATGTTGTTCAAATACTTTTTGTAGAAACTTTTGTTTCTCTAACTATTTATGACAATCAATATTTTACTTTCAACCTCTTTAGATCAATCGAGGATATCCTCTTTCCCTAGCCCTCTATGTGTTGGAAAGTAAGGGATTGGATACTGTTGGTCGAAAAATCTATCTATTGAAAAGGTTTGTACGCCCATAGACCTTGACCAACATTGAAATATTGAGGAGCTCGTGAGAATCGTAGCGATCAATTCCTGGAGGAGACAAATTCCTTGTAGTCTTGAATAACTATTTCTAAAAGGAAGGGAAAAGGGTTCTGAAAGAAATAAAATAAACTATAGCCAAAACTTAAATTGGTATATATTTAGAAACCTCAACACATATGCAATAACAAGAATCATGCCACTAAGCAACCAACTACCTAAAAAACCATTCAGTTGCACAAACATTCACAAAATATTTTAACTTAATCTATTGTATCTTAATGAGACTATGAATTCCAGACAAGTAAATGAGTATAGTGGAAATCTAGGATTCAAAATTATCACCATAAACATTCAACATGCTTAAATTAGAAATATGCAGCCATCAACACATACATACATACTCTATGAATGAATTGAACTAGAGACTAAACAGTAGTCTATTTGAATCAAGGTGCAAAGTCCATATTTACATGTGAATTGTAAATGCCTAAGAGTTGGCCAATATTCATTCTACATCCTTGTATTTATAGATATTTTAAAATCCTAGAGAAATAAAAAACAACATTGCCTAAGAAGTGGACCAGTGTTATGTCAAAGATTCTACCAGCCTGTTGGACCACCTCAATAATATAGTTGCTCCAACTACTTGGATGTGGTTGATTAACGTGGCCTGGATACACACCATCTTGAGTCATGCCTTGCTCGTTGGATACACTCGGACCATTGATTTCTCTTCTACCCATATCCCCTATCATTTGTATTATGGCATTTTTTGTTAAGATCCTCTAACACAAGTCATGTCTGTCAGATGTCATGGGAGAGAGAGAGGTGTTCTTTTCAAAAAATGATCGGGTCATTTGCACAAGTATGAGACACCCACTTCTCATTATAACAATGTTTAGTTGCATACTAGTTTTCTGTGGTTTCTTCTCTTGATTGGGTCTTATATCCCTTGTACTACATTCCTAAGGGCCTAATGGGCCTGTATTGAGTGCAACCCTATTGATATATCTTGTACTTGGCTTGTCTTCTACTTTTGAGTGTGTCGGGCCCCTGATTGCTGATTGGATTCTACTTGGGCCTCAGTATTTCAACCTTATTTATGCTTCATTTCTTTATGTGCACCTTCTATTAGTTTCCAAGATCTGGATCGAAACATTGATATCCCATCTAGATCTAATCAAGGATGAAATTTTTTAGCGAAAATTTATTCTTATTAACATAAATCATTCACCCATATGCAAAAATATCAAATCATTCATCCACAAATAATTATCCACAATGGCAATACACAAATGAGAGAGAGATAGATAACACCCTTAAGGTAGGGAAACACCAATAATAATCCTTAATAAAGGAATAAATCCATAATATCTCCCAATATGAGAGAGCCACTTAAGAAGGGCAAAGTCCCATAAGCCACTTTGTGGACAAATATTATTAAATATGATTTATCTACATGATGATTACAATGAAAAATATCTCTTATTTATATATCCATATTCTTATTCTACTTTGGGGAGCCTACTACTAATATAATATTATATTATAATACAATCAACCTTGGGTTATGTGTGGCCCATGCCAACCCTTATACAATATAATAATATATTCTTAAATATCTATTCGTAGGTACCCTAACATGCCACCCTTCTTACAAATGTTTTGTCCTCAAAACATGTGAAGAAACAATAGCATAGTCCATTGGTACCAATATCGATAATCCATCCATCCAAGTGAAACATGTTGATGTTGGTATACCATTTTGTTACTTGAGTATCCAAATTTGCTTTATTGGCTCCACGCTTTTGCTGTTGTATTTTGATAACTTGAATGATGGGTCCACTTTTTCCTTGATGTTGATGATCCTCTCTGAAAACCAAGATCACTATGCTTTCTCTATCAAACACTTCCATAATTTGTGCCCTTATGATTCCATGTAGAACCATAATATTGCTACCTTGAACCATACCTCCAAGATTATTGTTGCTCATGGTGGTGTGGATGGCAATATGGTGCAAACTTAACTTGATGTTCTACCTTCTTTGACTCCTCAATATTTGGCTCCATTGTTCTAAATTTTTCTACACATTATTATTTCATGTTACCTTTGTTTGGTTGTGTCCTTGTGCTCTTCTATCAAAGCTTCCTTGGACTCTCCTATTGTTATTTCCATGAACTCATTTGCTTCTACTTCTTCCATGGAATCTGTTGCTGCTATTGCCTTCTTGGATTTTGTATCAGATTCTTCTATTTGGTCTTCAATTTTTTTCTCTGTAAGCACTTATTTCCTTGGATCCTTTCTCCTTAATCTGAGAAATATCCTACAATGTTATCTTTTTTTTTCATATTTTTCATTTTGTTTCTTGAAAAATTTCCATTCTCCTTTTATTTCATTCTGCTCATTTTGAATTCCCTATAGTTTCTTTTCAAGGTCTTTGATGACATCTAATAGGCTATCTATATTTTTATCCCTTTCCTCAAGATCTTTTTCTAGTTCTTCTTGAAGCATATTTATTGCATCTTCATCATCCTTAATATGACCTTCAAACTAGCTATCTCTTTATATGGGTATCATTTACTCAAGAATGCATGCTCTATTTCATCCCAAGTGATGACACTATTAAAACTATAAAACCAAGAGAGAGCTTCTCCTCCAAGATAGCGAGGAAGCACAATTTTCCAAAGACAATGATGATGATACAAAAATTTAAAAATTTTCCACCAATCCCTAACATCAATATCATCTTCTCCAAAAAATATTGTAGCTCCATAATTGATACCCTAATGCAAACTAGGGTTTTTTGATAATATATATCATGCCCTAGTGCAAACTAGAGTTTTATGAAAATAAATGCCTTCTCACTGAGTTGAAGCTAAAATTACATAGAGACAACTAGATCTATAATTTTTCTTCCAAACAAAATAAATTGCAACTAATTTGCTTACTCGAACTAAACAAATTTTATCTTTCAAAAAATTCATGAATTGAAAATTTGTTACTACCCTTATTCCAGATAGCTGAATTTACAACATCATATCTCCCTTAACACTACTTATATTTCTTCATATGACCACTAATTCTAAATCTCTTCCAATTCTGCACAAACTGATACAAGAATCGTCTAAATCGGATAAAATTTCACAGAGATATGGCTCCTGAAAGACGAGATATTTTTATAGAAAAAATATGCAAAAATCATCAGTCCTTATTCCAGATGATTGACTTCAAAAGGTCGTATATCCCTAAATACTGATCAGTTTCCTTCATAAGACCACTCATTTTAAATCTCTTCAAATTTTGCACAATTTGATCTAAGAATCGCCTAAATCGGATAAACGTTTGCAGAGATATGGATCCTAAAATATGAGACATTTTTTCAAAAAATAAAATTGCCCTAATTTTGCAATTTCACACAAAAATCCCCACTTTGCCAAAATCATTACTTTGATACCACTTGTAGCATAACTTTATTATTATTAACCGAAATCATTCACCCATATGCAAAAAATATCAAATCATTCATCTACAAATAATTACCCACAATAACAATCCATAAATGATAGAGAGATAGATAATACCCTTAAGGTAGGGAAACACCAATAATAATCCTTAAGGAAGGAATAACTCCAAAAGATCCCCCAAGATCAGAGAGCCACTTAAAGAGGGCAAAGTCCCATAAGCCACTTCATAGGTAAATATGATTACATATGATTGATCTCAATGATGATTACAATGGCAAATATCTCTTCTTTATATATCCATCTTCTTATTCTACTTTGGGAAGCCTATTACTAATTTAATATTATAATATAATATAATATTATAATATAATATTATATTATAATATAATATAATATAATATATATTATAATACAATCAACCTTGGGTTATGTGTGGACCATGCCAACCCTTATACAATATAATAATATATCTCCAATTCTACAATTTTGTCCTAATTTTGTAATTTCTCACAAAAATCCCTACTTTTCCAAAATCGTTGCTTTGATACCACTTGTAGCAGAACTTTATTATCATTAACAAAAATCATTCACCCATATGCAAAAATATCAAATCATTCATCCACAAATAATTATCCACAATAATAATCCACAAATGAGACAGAGGTAGGAAAACATAAATAATAATCCTTAAGGAAGGAATAACTCCACAAGATATCCCAAGATGAGAGAGCCACTTAAGGAGGACAAAGTCCCATAAGCCACTTCATGGGCAAATACGATTACATATGATTGATCTCCATGATGATTACAATGACAAATATCTCTTATTTATATATCCATCTTCTTATTCTACTTTGGGGAGCCTACTACTAATATAATATAATATTATAATATAATATAATAATACAATCAACCTTGGGTTATGTGTGGCCCATGCCAACCCTTATACAATATAATAATATATCCCTAATTTTGCAATTTTACCCTAATCTGCAATTTCACACATAAATCTCCACTTTGCTAAAATTGTTGCTCTGATACCACTTGTAATATAAATTTATTATCATTAACAAAAATCATTCATCCATATGCAAAAATATCAAATCACTCATCCACAAATAATTATCCACATTTCAATGCTCTGATAGGGTAATTTAGGTACTATCGAGCTCTAATCGGACTTAATTATTCAAACCCTCTTTGTTTCCCTTGATTGGGTCTTTGTGATCCTTCTGGGCTCTAGTTGGGCCTAATTATTTTGAGCTCCATAAAATCGAGCATTTTCCTTTCTTGGTAAAAGTTGAGCTTTTGGGACCCCATCGGATTTTGATTGGGTGCAATTATCCCGATAATCCCTAGACTTGACAATTTTGATCTTCCTTTTGTTCTCTAACATCTGGATGGATGCTTTGACATCTTATCGGGGTTCGTCCAATGCGGTTGTTCAACACTCTCAATGCTTAGCCCACTTTGCTCCATTCAAATGTATTGGGTTTTTGACCCCCTGATAGGATTCGATTGGATGCAAATCTACCAATCAACCTTTGACTTAGCCATCTTTTTATTCTCCTCTTGTTAGCTTTCGATCAATGGATGAAGAATTATTACCATCTCAAGGGTTTGGTCAGGTATAATTCTTTTGGCATGATGGAGAGATGACCATTCTAGTTGAAGCTTGTCTCCCAATGGTAAACCCGACATGCTTTCTTTAAATACTTCATAGGTACCATAGTTCTAGTGGTCATTTACCTCGGTCAATTTTTTGAAGTCTTCTTCCAACACTCAAGTGAATAGCAGTGAACTCCCAATTAATAATTGTATTAGGTTGGTCCCTCATCTTTGTTCCAAGTTTCAATAGGGCATGGGTATTCAATAAATCCTCCTTGATACTTCTTCACTCAACTCTACTTCTAGTAATGATTCTAAGCTTGAGGACAAAATTCTATTGATGATCTCTAGTTTTATTTGCAAAAGTAAAATTAATATATAGCTACTAGAATATAGGCATGGGTAGGTGCAAAAAATACCCACATTCTTGGTGACTCACAAAATATTTTTGCTTTGCAAAAATAAGGAATCCAATCAGCCAACAAAATTTTGGATTTAACATTTTCTAAAGAAGGGGGGAAGGGAATAAGGAGCTAGAAGAAAATTTGATGAGAATGCAGTTGGTGGAGGCTATAGGAAGGGGTGGAGGACGATGGGGATAAAATAACACGATGGAGCATTATGATGACAAAGAAAAGAAGGGGAATAACAAGTAGAAAAAACAAGCAAAAACATCATAAGACAACACAGGAGGAACGGGGAGGCAACGGGAAATAGTAGAATCCGTAAAAAAAAGAGGAATACCACTAATCATAGGGGTTAGCAACAACAAGAAATGGGGAAACACAAATGAAGGAGAAGGATGCAAAAAAGTACAAACACAAAATGGCATGCAACCGTAGGGTTATCTCAAGAGAAGGCAAGGATACTTTACCTACTCCATGGGACACCCCCATAGATTGCACCCCATTGTACACACTCTTCTAAGCCCCACCATGATTTTGAGAATAGGCAAAATTCTAAATGACATTTGCCCATTCTATCATGGTTTTTCTTCTTGACACAATCCAATAAGGACTTATGTTCATCGTCGCTCACCACAAGATCATTCTAGTACATCTGTGCTCTGATATTTATTCTACTCTACATCCTTTAGTGGTTGTGCATGGGGGTCTATTTATAGAATGTTTTTCATATTCTGTATGGATTTGATATGTGTTGGATTGCAAGGATATTTGATTAGCATGTGATACTAAGTCCTGTTTTCTAGGGACTTCCTCCACCATTGATCCTATGTCCTCATTACATGAGTCTCAAATTATTCTCCTCATTATCTTAGATTTCCAAGGATAGGATGTAATATTAGTTGTACATGTTGAGTGCTATTCATTGGGCTACAAATTTGCATTGACAAAAAACATAAAATAAGAACAAAGAATGGAAAACATGAAAGAAAAAGAAAGGGTGAAAAAGAAATTGTTAAGATTCCAAGAGGAGACCTAGAATATCTCCTTATATTTTTACACTTTCTATTTTTTAATGCCTTGGCCAGTTAGCATTTCCTTGTTTGATCACTCTTCCTGCAATATTTGAGTAGCCATGTATTTGTTGCAGATCTTATTTATTTACCACATATTTACTCAAAATTTTGGTATACCTAGCACACCTAGGTAATACGCATTGTGGGTCAACCTATAAATCAACAATGATTGGACCAGATGACACTAAACCTGAGTTGTCGTTCATGTTAATCCTAGTACTACCTGTCACCCTTATCGAATATCACAAGATATCATCTGGGTTTAGTAATCTCCCTTGTGATTAGTAGACATCATCAATCAAGAAAGTATAGGTGTTTTCCCGATCATCCTCGAAATTTTAATTAATCAAGTAAGGGTGTCAGTGCTACCTCCCATATGAGCTCATTAAAATAGAGTTCCATAACTTGCATAGGTCTATTCACAATGTGGTTTGGGTTATTTTCCAGCCATTATGATTGTCATACATTAATTGCCAAGGGTATGGAACATTGACAGTTGGCTCCCCAGGGAATATTGTGTAGGAAATGTACCACATGGCACGGGTTGGTATGTTTATGTTGAGTTTTCTTTGTCTAAGCTAAAATTATCCCATGGCTTAGTGGGCTGAAAAGGAGGTATTATAAGTATGTCATGAAAATGCGTTGGCCTTCCTTCTTCCTACTCAACATTTTAAGCCAAGAATGATAGCCTACTACTCCCTATTGGCCCTGGCTAACTAGTGGGAGAATTTGAGAGTGCAGAGGGCCGCAAAGGAGACAATCCCTAGGAATTCATATTTTGTGTTGGCGAGGACAAGATAATGGTGTTGGTATTCTACTCAAAAGTAACTATGGACTAACCATCTTACTATTATGTGCTTGTTCGAGCTTATGTCATTTCCCATTCTACCAAAAAATTTCTTTGAAAGGGACTAATGGGAAAAGCATTTTGCATCATCTAGTAAAAGCCTATAGTAGATGCTTTTGGGGGTGGTTGTGACCAGGCTATATATAAAGTAGGTATATCCCTAGGAGGCAACCTTCTCACCTGTATTAACATAGTTTTGGCTCGTATAGCCTCCTTGTAAATATTTGGGAACCTCTTCTCTTTGGATTGTCGAATAATGAGATTCATATCTAAGCATAAGATATGGATATAAAACAAGTATGTCTGAGTAGGATATGGTCATAGTTGATAGGGGATCCTTTGCCATGTTATTTGGAAGTATATGTTGAAGTCAATGATGTCTTCTTGAGTAACATGTTTGATGAAGAAGAAATGATTGAACACCAAAGAGGGGTCCCTTGAATCATCAAATGTGTCAATCAATGGCTTTGCTAAATCATCCCATGTATAAATACTCCCATATTCATGCATGATGCCATGAAGCATTGTCGAGGATACAACATCCTGGCAATGCTCAAATGTGGTCTTCTCTATCCCATAAAAACTTGGCAAGTATTTCAAGGTAATATTGGAAATATTGTGGGGATTTTGGATGCTAAGAGGGCCTTCGTAATTCTAATAGGGAACATCATACTGAGTCATTGCAACACATAAGGTCTTGAAATCATCAGACGAGCATAACTTCTCTGCTAGTAAGGTCGAGGCTACTCATCAAACCTTAAGTCCTCCAAGAGACAGTTCTTTGAGAATGATGCAAAATGGTAAGTGATCATGAATCTCAACTGATTTTCAATAGAGTTACCTTATTATATTCAATTCAACTGATCATCAAGGATAGTTTTAGTCTGTAAGGGAGTCACTAGGAGATCGAGATTGTGGATCGAGATAGAATATCACCAAGTTCTATTCATATCTGAAAGGCAACTGGTCTTATGATATGGATGTAGGAACTTGAGTGAAGTTAGGTGATTTTGATGGTATTTGATAATAAAGGTTATCACCTACCCTTATATTATCTAATGGACCTTTTGGTCCCATCGAGCATGCCAAAATATGTTTAAAAAAAAAATTATCTAATGGAAATGTTTGTGCACCCACAAACCTTGACCAACATTGAAATACCAAGGAGCTTGTGAGAATTGTAGTGGTCAATATTCAAAGGAGGTTGGTTCCTTTTAGTCCCGACTAACTATTTCTAAAAGTGGGGGGAAGGGTGCTAAAATAAATAAATTAAAATATAGTCATAACTTCAAGAAACATCAAGACATATGCAATAACAAGGACCATGCCACTAAGAAACCAACTACTTAACAGACCATCCAATTGCACAAACAATCACATAATATTTTATCTTAATCTATTGTATCTTAATGAGACTGTGAATTCCAAATAAGTAAATGAGTACAGTGAAAATACAAGATTCAGAATTATCACCATAAACATCTAGTATTCTTAAATTAGAAATATGCAGTCATTAACACATACATACATACTCTGTGAATAAATCAAACCAGAGGCTAGACAATAGTCTGTTTGCATTAAGGTGCAATTTTTGTCTTTACATATGAATTGTAAACACCTAAGAGATGACCAGTATTCATTCTACATCCTTATATTTATAGATATTTTACAATCCTAGCAGTAAAAAACATCATTGTCTAATAAGTGGATCACTGTTATGTCAGAGATTCTACCATCTTGTTGGACCACCTATTAACATGGCCTAGATCCACACCATCTTGAGTCATGACCCGCTCGTTGGATGCACTCGAGCAATTGATTTATCTTATATCTAGCCACCCTATAATTTACATTATAGCATTTATCATTAAGATCCTTTGACACAAGATCATGCTCGTTAGACATCGTGAGAGAGATAGAGGTGTTCTTTGTCAAAAAATAATCATCGGGTCATTTGCACATGTCTGAGACACCCACTCTTCATTCTAACAACTTCTGGATATATACTATTTTTTTATTGGTTGCTTCTCTTGATCAGGTATTATATCCCTTGTGTCATGTCCCTAAGGCCCTAATAGGCTCGAACCAAGTGCAACCCTGCTAATATCTTTTGTACTTAGCTTATCTTCTTCTTCTAAGTCCATTAGGCCCCTAATTGCTGACTAGATTCTGCCTGAGCTTGAGTCTTTTGATCTTCTTTGTGCTTAATTACTTTGTGTGCACCTTCTGTTAGATTTTGAGCTCCAGATTAGAACATTGATAGTTTACCCGACTCTAATTAGGGATGAACATTTTAGTGCTCTAGTCATGTAATCTGGGCACGGTCGAGCTCCAATTAGGATTAATTGTTCTAGCTCTCTTTGTTTCCCTTGACTGGGTCTTCATGATGCTTTTAGGCTTTAGTTGGGCCTAATTATTCTAGGCTCCATCAGACTGGGCATTTTTCTTTCTTGGTAAAATTTGGGCCTTTGGGACCCCATTAGATTTTAGCCAGGTGCAATTATCTTGGTAGTCCTCAGACTTGGCCATTTTGCTCTTCCTTTTGTTCTCAAACACTAGGGTGGATTCTTTGACATATTATCGATATTCGTTCAACATGGTTGTTCCAACACTTTCAATGCTTAGCCCGCTTTGCTCTGTTAAAATGTACTAGGTTTGTAGCCCCTTGATATCCTCTATCTGAGTGCAAATATGTTGGTCTGCCCTTGATATAGCT
This sequence comes from Wollemia nobilis, assembly GCA_028583015.1. NCBI lineage: Eukaryota > Viridiplantae > Streptophyta > Pinopsida > Araucariales > Araucariaceae > Wollemia > Wollemia nobilis. The sequence continues at coordinate 38,697 of JAQPPZ010004829.1, forward strand.
ATTTTTTTATTTTTCTCTTGTTATCTTTCAATTAGTGAATAGGAAATTATTGCCATCTTGGGGTCTAGTTAGGTACACTTCTTTTAGCATGATGGAGAGATGGTCATTCTAGCTAAATCTTATCTTCTAGTGGCAAGAACTGACATGCTTTCTTTAAATACTTCATTTGGATACCATAGTTTTGATGGCCATTTACCTTGGTCAATTTACCCAAGTCTTCTTTCGGCACTCAGCTGAATAGTAGTGAAATCTCAATTCATAATTGTAATAATTCGGTCCCTCATCTTTGTTCTAGGTTTTTATTAGGCATGGGTATTCAGTAAATTCTCCTCGTTATTTCTTTGCTCAGCTCTACTTTTGGCAATGATTTTGAGCCCGAGGACAAAATTTTGTTGGCGATCTCTAGTTTTATTTGCAAAAGTAAATTTAATATATAACTGCTAGCACCTAGGCATGGGTAGGTAAAAAACATACCCATAGGTACCTTTTGGTCAATGATATTTCCTAGAGAAGAGTGAAAGAAATAAGCTCTTTCTAATTCATTTTATGAACATGTCAATGGTCATTTCATGGATGTTGACACTTTCTAAAGAAGAAAGCACAATTTATAATTCATTCCATTGCTTTAACATCTTATGTGCAACCTTTGGTTCTAGTATCCAATGGAAAAAATCCAATATTATAGACAATCCTTTTTGCCAAAGCCAAACTGGTTATCTCACTTTCAGTGGAACTAGATTCAACATGTGAAAATATATATATTTTTTAATTCCCTTTATGTTTTAGTCTTCATCATCTATTTTGTGGTAATTTATTCTTAACAGAGTGGAGAGTAAGCTTCAAAAATGGCTTTCTAATCCTCTTTTGCTTACTGGCAAGTTTCAAGTCTATTCCAAAATATTAGCCACCACACATGTCTATTACCCATCTTGTTATGCTCCATCCAAGGTGTCATACTAAAAGTTGGAGAAGCTCCTACAAGGATTTTTATGGGTTTTTATAGACCAAAATGACTTCCATTAGGTTTCTTGGGAATTTAATTGTCTTATAAGGACCTCTAGGGGTTTGGGACTTCTTGATATCTAGCAACAAGGCAAAGCTCTTTGTGTTAAATGGGTCATCAGGATTGTGCAAGGCAATGAAGCCTAAAAGGTTCTACTTTGACATTGTATCTCTTCAGAAGTTTCTTATGGCCAACATGCTTGGAAGGGCCTTGGTATTCCATCCCTTTTTGTTATGAAGGTGTTTATTCAAATTCAAGGTACATTTATATCCAAAAGCATTTGGAAGGTTTGGGAGTACCTCAAACCTTGGATCTAATGTGTTGGCAATGTCTTACACTTTGGTTCATATATGAATAGCCTCTCACTCTGGTGGTTTCCTATTATCATGCTTCAAGACCATCCCTTAGTCAAGTTTCTCTCAGTGAAGGCTCTTCACTTTTTCACAAGGAAATCATGAAGCATATCAATACTTTTCTCCAATAGTACTAGAGATTGGCTCTCTTGGCCTAAAGATAAAGCTTAATTCAACCTTAAGGACCTAGAAAAGGAGACTTTTCAAACAATTCAAGAAGCAATCCCCTTTGACATACTTCATTAGATTAGAGTTTGTACCACACATCCATGGTGGAAAGACTAGAATTTGTATCCTAATACTCCCTTATGTAATTACAACCCAAAAATATGTATCACTAGTCTTTTTTGCATCTACCCATGGTCCTTGTTCTTAATATTTATTGTCATCTATATTCCTCTTCGGAGGATTGAAAAAATGAATTTATAGCTATTTGGGACCCTGCATTGGAACCCAAATGAGTGCACTTCTCTTGGTGCTTGCTCTTTCAAGGTCTACCAATTTGGGACTGATTAGTTTATCTTGGGATTCATAACCCTCAATTCCTTTTTACCATTGATGGGATACCATTAAACCTCTTTTAATTTTGTCCTTGAGCCCAAGCTATCTGGGTCTGGATTCATGATTTCTTCTAGTTTTTTGTCTTGAACGCTTCTCTCAAAATATATCTCTTCTTAGGGACAATATGGTCATGCTTACTAGCATGGACTAGATATGGCAGTTTTTAGATTAGAAATTATTTTTAGCATATGGAAAGATTGTACCAATGTTATTTTTTCTAATCTAATTGATTTTAATGATATTTTAGTTTATTTTAAATTCATTATCTATTCTAATGCTATGGTTCAAATTCAACTGTAGACTAACAAAATGGCCCTTGAAGTGGAACATTTATAGACCTTATTACATCATTAGGCTAATGTTCCCTATTCGGTGGCTAAAATCCCTCCTTCGAGTTCTAGCAAAGGGTAAACCAACAAGAAAGAGCACTAGCAAGGCCAAAGATCCCATTGGTGAGCAGAAATTATGTTTAGAAAACAATCATTTCTCTTCCATAAATTATCAATCCGGTAAGTTCGTATACTTACGAGTGTCACACACAGTATATGCCTATAGTGTGGGGGAATTAATCCTTCTGTGTCTATTTAATTTGGTGGGGAATGTTTGTGCATTTTTATTTCAACCAAACCAAAGAAAACAAAGTGCAAAAAATTAAAATACTACAAATAAAAATACTAAAAATAAAAGTACAAGAAATTTAAATGTGCATAAAATTAAACACAGCTAAATTAAAATAAAGTAGGAAATAAAACAATAAATCTAATCTACTGAAAATAAATAATAAAAATAAAACAAGGGTGGACTACTGTAGGGAGTGGGCCTAGGCTCCTGGAGATAGTTCGCCTGACTAATTACGTAGAGCTTGCTTTAATCAAATAAGAGTATTTGCAACTCTTAATAAACTATATAAAAAATGAAATAAAATAACTTCTATGTTTTTTTCCTTCATTCATCTGGCCTATGTTCTTATATAACATGCATCCATATCTCGTTACAATAATAGATCGATCTATTTTTAATCACATAACATGATTTGTTACAGTCGGTTCATACATAGGTATTATTCTGCTATTGAAAGTGTGTCTATCATTGGAAGGATAAATATAAAAATCCTTAGGTGTACGTAACAAACAAATCCTAAAATAATGCATCTTAAAAATAATGCTTTTTAAAACCTTACAAAGTCAATCGGACAATCTGTTAATAATAAAAGTTATTTATTCTATTTTAAAAATTATGCATGATTAGAATATTTCTCCTTTGTCTTTACATGCAACAACCTCCTTATCCCATTGGTCAACCTGTCAATTTGGACTTGGTCATATCAAGGTGCCTACTTGTGATCAAGGCACCTCCCATCAAGGCACCATCAAGGCACCTACTTCATCAAGGCACCATCAAGTAGGTGCCTACTTCCTCATCAAGGTGTCTACTTCATCAAGGCACAATCAAGTAGGTACCTACTTCATCATCAAGGTGCCATCAAGGCGCCTACTTCCTCATCAAGGCACCATCAAGGTTCCTACTTCCTCATCAAGGCTCCATCAAGGCACCTACTTCTTCATCAAGATGCCATCAAGTAGGTGCCTACTTCCTCATCAAGGTGCCTTCCTATTGACTTGGTCAAATCAAGGCATCTTCTTGCAGATCAAGGCACATCCAAATGTATGGGATCAAGGTGACTTCTTGGTCAATTCCAGGTCCAAGTGGGATGTAGACTAGAAAACACCAGATTAGTAGCAAAACCTGCATTTATATATAGTTTCCACGAAAAACACCAGTCAAGCATAGTACTAGATTTTCTATCAATTATATGCATAAGTTATATAAAATACATCTCAAATGCTAATTAAACCAATAATGACGCCCCTTAAAATTGTATATAAAATAAGCATTTATGGTGCTCATCATCCCCCCATGCCTAAATATTGTCATGTCCTCATGATAACAACCCCCCAAAATAATTTTTTTATTTTTTTAACTACCTTCAGCATCTTAATTTTCTTCCATTGAGCATTGTTGCACCAATAGAAAACACGTCATGATCGACCATCAAAATACGAGTAAAAAATTACATCATGATCACACTATTCAAAAACCAAGACCAAATCACCACTGCACTGATTCTGATAAATATTGCCATGTATTTTCCCATCTGAGCCTTTGTGCAACTATCAAATCGTTGTTGCATAGTGATCGAATTTGGTGAGACCAAATTTTAATAAAATGAGTGTGGTTGCCTACTGCTACTTTAACCACATCCGACACATGTTTGACCCATCTCTAAAACCTCATTTTTGGGATAAAGTAGCATCATCTACATGTATTCGCACAAGTTGGTTGCCAATTTCATGATGCAACAATGAAAAATGACAAATTTATTCATGCAAATGTCTTATTTTATCTTTTTATTTTTACATTGTTCCTGAATATTTTTCATATCTGAGGCATGTCATGTGGTTGGATTTTAATAAGATATTTTGACAAAGAGAATTTATGGGGGCATCTACTAGTATTAGCATAGAAATAAATTTTAAAATTACTGTACATATAATTAATGGAAAACTTAATACATACTTGGGTGAATTTCATAAAACCTGATGTGTATGATATTGATGATGTGAAATGTCTTCATGCTGCCTATAATAATGGCATACCAAAAATGAGATTGTTGGTGCATATTGAAGATTTTTTTTCATCTGCATCAGAGAATAGAAAGTCAACTACAACAATGTGAGTTGGTGATTTTAAAATTAGGTGGCCAAGATGGAGAACTGTCAATGAGCCACCCTAGGAATTTGATTGAATGTGTTGTGTACTGGAACATATTCTCCACCAAAATGTTTGTCAGAAATAATGATTTTTTTTACTATGACAACAAATTTCTCCTTGATTTCAGATCCTCACCATCTCTTGTCTCTTCTCTATATTTTATTTTCCCACATATTTTTTAACAGAATGAAATGTTACCATAAAAAACTATAATATTGGCACTGTGCATTAAAAAGTGGAGGCCGTGTAGGCCATAGTTGATATCTTTGAAGGGTCCATCCAGGTAACTATGCAGCCTGGTGTGCAAAAATTTTGTGTCCCATATACCACTATTAGAGGATTTATGACAACCAACAACTCCAAACTTTTGAAACACCAAGCTCCTCATCATCAACACACAACAAAAATATTTTAATCCTACTTTGATGTATCTCAATAGCATTGAACTCTTTGAATGCATCACAGGGATTAACCTTTGTGCATCATTATTTTCTCACCATGTGTTCCTTAACATGTCACTTTTTTCAATTGCTTAGACTTTATACAACCCTAATACACATGCGTCTGAATCAAAATGATCTCCCACTCTGAATTATTTCCTTTGTAGGTATAACTAAAGCAGTACTACGATCCTCAGGTTTGTTTCCTATAGTAAGGATAAATAAATCTATCTATCATCATCTACGACATGTGTCAGGTGTTCAGGTGTGATGTTTTCATGAGACACATCATTGAGATAAGTTTTTCTATTTTTGACCACTATGATCTCCATTCATATGATTTATCATGCTCAGGCACCATGTGGCCTTCTTGTAGATATTTGACATCTAATTACTTCTAGGCTCTTCCCCTACTTTATTTAGCTACTGGTTGGATATTTCTCATTTCCATTCTAGACCAAACTTGTCCTAGGGAAAGAGGATACTCTCTTCCAACAAGTCACAAAAAAATAAAGCTCTATTTCTTATTTGCACTTTAACTTGGAGCCTTTTCAGCAAAATATTTTTTTTTGTTTGTAAGAGATTTAGATTCACCCATATTCTCCCCCTCTTAAATTGGTGATGCTCTCGTCGCCAGTAACAGGTCCCTCTGTGCAATAGGTCTACAGCCCTTTGAATATTAGGGCCCACATTGAACAACAAGCACCTCCAATCTAGGGAGAAGAATTTTAAGCACTACTGAGTATAAAGTGGATATGCAGCTCTCTTCTCAAGAAAGTGTTGCAACTTATTTTTAGCACTCTTTTCTTTCTCAGCCATCAAATTCTCCACAAGGCTATTTATTTATTTTTATGACTTCTCACAAAATTTAAGCATCTCTATCGATGAGCATCAAGGCACCCAAAAATACATGAGATCAAGGTGCCTTCTTGAGCATCAAGGCACCCAAAAACCCATGAGATCAAGGCACTTTCTTATGCATCAAGGTACCCAAATATACATGAGATCAGAGCGCCTTCTTGAGCATCAAGGCACCCAAAAAACCATGATATCAAGGCATTTTATTATGCATCAAGGTACCTTCTTACTATTGAAAAGTCAACAATCACTAATGTGTCTCTTGTTGTAGAGTTGATCAAGTCCTCCAAAATATTTCTCATGCCACATCAACGTCTTCTTCGTCCAAGCACAAATATGGGTATCTTTTCTTTTATGAGGAATTAATGCCTATGTCCATGCTTGAATAAGGACTATCTCCTATGGATGGAAACAGTCAAATTTATACGTCCTAAAAAAACATGCAGGTTCATGGATGCTAATCTAGTTTAGGCCTTATCTCCCAAGATGCATATTTTTCATATAATCAGGTCATTTCATTTGAAAAATAAAATGAGAAAAACTAAAAATAAAATGTAGTTTAGCACAATTCATGCTTGGTAGGCCTTGGCTCTCAGGATGCCTACAACTTGCATGCGGGCGCTATCCTTGCAAAACACACTATAAACTAGAAAGTAGTAGAATGCAGTTCGATGCAATCCGTACCTATTAGGCCTTGGCTCTCAGGATACCTACAGATTGCATGCAGACATTGTACCTACAAAACAAAAAATAAAAAGAAATTTTATGTTAAGCAAGACAAGTTCCATGCATTTTTTTTTTGCTCCTCTATGCCATCAAATCACAAAGGTTCTAGAAATAGATTAAGGCACCTCTAAAATGTATGAAATCTAGGCGTCTTCCTATAGATCAAGATACCCTTGATGTATGACATCAAGGTGCCTACTTATGGATCAAGGTGCCTACTTGTTGACCAATGCACCTACTTGTTGACCAAGTCCCCTACTTGTTGACCAAGGCACCTACTTGTGGATCGAGACGCCTACTTGTGGACCAAGGCACCTACTTGTTGTCCAAGGTGACTACTTTTTGATCAAGGTGCCTACTTGTCAACCAAGGCACCTACTTGTGGATCAAGACGCCTACTTGTGGATCAAGGTGCCTACTTCTTGACCAAGGCGTCTACTTGTTTAACCAAGGCACCTACTTTTTGACCAAGGTGCCTACTTATGGATCAAGGTGCCTACTTGTTGACCAAGGTGCCTACTTGTTGACCAAGGTGCCTACTTGTCGACCAAGGCACCTACTTGTTGACCAAGGCACCTACTTGTTGACAAAGACGCCCTTGATCAAGGCACCTACTTGTGGATCAAGGTGTCCTTGACCAAGGCGCCTACTTGTGGACCAAGGCACTCTTAATCAAGGCATCAGGGTGCTTCATCATTTTTTTATTTTTTATTTATTTATCCAGGTGCCTCTAGTGTAAGGTATTAAGGTATCTCGTCACTTTTTTTTTGTGTATCTTCCTTTTTTTAACGAATAAGTGAACATTCGTCAAAACTATTAGTATGGTATGGGGTCTCCCCCATACTGATGTATGATCTAGTCTTGCAAATGTGAGGCGGTTGTAAATATCACTTTTAAAAAAATCTTCATAGACATCTCCTTATTCATCTATATCACACTTCATGTTGTCCTGCAAAACATAAAAGAAATCCTACTTCTACACTTAATATGGTACATTAGGTTCATTCCCGTATTTACCTGAGAAGCTAATAAATTTAAACTGTTGCCTATGGGATTTGTCTCTAACTATTCCAGCAATTGTTTTGGCCCTATAAAAAGGCTCTTGGTGGATTCACGCTTTTCAGGTAGAAGATCTATAGGTAATTTTAAATGGGTTTTTTAACTGACCTGTAAATCATAACACTACAATTTTGACACTCCCCGAAAATGATGCCAAAATGATGAGAAAAAATTATGTTTAGAAGACAATCATTTCTCTTCCATATATTATCAATCCAATAAGTTCTTAAACTTACGAGTGTCACACACAGTATATGTTTGTAGTGTGTAGGAATGAATCCTTCTATACCTATTTAATTTGTTGGGGAATGTTTATGCATTTTGATTTCAACCAAACCAAATAAAACAAAGTGCAAAAAAATAAAATGCTGGAAATAAAAATACTAAAAATAAAAGTACAAGAAATTAAATGTCCAAAAAATGAAACACATAGCTAAAATAAAATAAAGCACGAAATAAAGCAGTAAATCTAATATATTGAAAACAAATAATATAAATAAAATAGGGGCGAACTACTATAGGGAGTGGGCCCAAGCTCCCATAGATAGTCTGCCCGACTAATTATGTAGAGCTTGCTTTAAGCAAATAAGAGTATTTGCAACTCTTAATAAATTATACAGAAAATGAAATAGAATAACTTCTCTGTATTTTTCCCTTCATTCAACTAGCCTACATTCTTATATAAGATGCAACAATATATCGTTACAATAATAGATCGGTCTATTTTTAATCACCTAACGTGATTTGTTACAGTCGGTTCATACATAGGTATTATTCTACTATTGAAAGTATATCCGTTCACCAGAAGGATAAATATAAAAAATCCTTAGGTGTATGTAACAAACAAATTCTAAAATAATGCATCCTAAAAATAATGCTTTTAAAAACCTTACAAAGTCAACTGACCAATCGATTGTGAATAAAAGTGCTTTATTTTGTTTTAATAATAATGCATTATTAGAATATTTCTCCTTTGTCTTCATGTGCAACAACCTTCTTAGCCCATTGGTCAACCTGACAATGTGGTCTTGGTCATATCAAGGCACCTACTTGAGATCAATGCGCCTTCCTCATCAAGGCACTATCAAAGTACTACTTCTTCATCAAAGTGCCATCAAGTAGGCACCTACTTCATCATCAAGGCACCATCAAGGCGCCTAATTCTTCATCAAGGCTCCATCAAGTAGGTTTCTACTTCCTCATAAAGGTGCCATCAAGGCACCTACTTCCTCATCAAGATGCCATCAAGGCACCTACTTCTTCATCAAGGTGCCATCAAGTAGGTGCCTACTTCCTCATCAAGGTGTCTTCCTGTTGACTTGGTCAGATCAAGGCGTCTTCTTGCACATCAAGGTACATCCAAATGTATGGGATCAAGGCACCTTTATGCGCAATTCTAGGTCTAAGTGGGATGTAGACTAGAAAACACCAAATTAGTAGCAAAACCTGCATTTATACACAGTTTCCACTAAAAAACTAGTCAAGCATAGTAATAGATTTTCTATCAATTATATGCATAATTTATATAAAAATACATTTCAAATTATAATCAAACCAATATTGATACCCCTTAAAAGTGTATATAAAATGAGCATTTCTGGTGCTCATCACCCATGCCCAATGAGCTCACAGTATGTGTCTAGCTAGTCTTCCTAGAAGTTTATCATAATAGTAGCATTCCTCTATTCACCTTTAAGGCTAGTTTGCCACCCTATCCTCTTCCCCTTAGGTGCTTGGTTGGGGGTAGGATACTTTTACTGAGAACATAATATGGGGTAATTCTAGTTAGAAGTAGGGTTGGAGTTCTAAGAACTATCCTTCTTCCTCAGGTTGGGCACCCACTATAGATGCTCTACCACCTTTATCTATGGTTACTCATAAATGTGAGCCTGTTCTTGATGAGTTTGACCACCTTCTTGGGTAGGGTAATACTAAAGAAAAATATCCTCCTCCTTCTGATGGTGCCCTAACCACTTAATGATTTTTTCCTTGGTGCAAATTTTTATTATTTAGTGCTATTTAGTTATGGTTTATCTTTGTAATCCCTAGAGTTCTCTTTTCTTACTCTAGATTATTCCTTAGTTTGACTTTTTAGGGTGATTTTTTATTCCCACCCATTTTTTTTATGAATATGTTTATTATTTATTCTTTTAGTAATAAAAACAATTTTCATTAAAAAAAGGTCATACTTTAAATATTTGTAGATATAATTCTTTGAATAAAATAAATCAAATGAATAGATCATTTCAAAGATTCCCTCGAAGGCAATATTAGTATCAATACCAAAATGTTCAATAATAATGACCAAGAGAAAAAAATCAAAAGGGCAATTTAGTCAAAGAAATTCAAGAAGATCAAGAGGCAAAAGCAAAAGAAGAAAATGAAACAATAATCTATATAGCAAGGATTCTAGTTGAAGACAAAATTGAAGATAATTGTGAAAATCATTCAAAAATCCTTAAAGTTGCTAATGTTTCAAGTAACAAAATAAAATTAATAGAAAACAAGACTATAGAAATATATAGAAAGAGAAAATTAAAAATCTAGATCATTCCAAAATTGTAAACTTGGTAAGAAAAACAAACAAAAAATAATCATCAAAAGAAAATTGAAGTGCACTTTGGATGGATAAAGAAATTATATTTGAATAAGATCATGTATATGTTATTATGGCAAAAAAAGTTGTTAATAAATACTTTATAAAATATGCTAATAGATCATCACTAGAAGTTCAAGTAATGCCAATGCCAGAGTTGAAGGACAAAGACTAGAATCAGATATTGAAGACTAAAAGTCTTCAAACCAAATAATGTAATACAAGGGGGTGTTGAAGATATTACATTATTTAGTAAAGGATAAAGTACCCCCATGGTACATTTGTACATTTTTTAATATTATGTTAGAGTGTGAGTTATTAAATTAGGAAGTGTGATTTATATTTCCCCTAAAGTGTGTGTCAATGTGTGAGAAGAGTGCAAGTTTCATGTAATAAAATGTATAAGTGAAGAGACACATGATATGTATCAAGATGTAAAATGAAAGGACATGAGATTTTTATCATATGTGATGAATAGAAAATGATGCATCTTCTAGATATTTGAGGAGAGCAATAGTCAAAGTATTGAAGGGTCATGAGTAAAGGTATATTATGGAGATAAAGCTCCATGTATTGTAACAAAATTATATGAAGCATTATATCGAGCATTGAATCTCAAAGAATACAAGAGACATCCTATATTTGATCAATAATAGTATGAGTTTTTATATTTTAAAATATTTTTATTATTTCATGATTGTAATTAATCCATATTTTCAAAGAATTGTATGTTTCACTATTGTGTTTAATTAAGATCCTGGATATTGGGATCTATAATTTAATTTGGCTAAAAATCCATTACATCCTACACAATTAGAACCCACGTGCTATCCCCCTATTTCAAATAGTTGTAAGTGACATCACTCCATTCATTTCTATGTTGTCCAGTTAGTTCCTAGTTGGCCTCAGCCACTCATGTAGTGACACATGTGACCTCCCATTGATTGCAGGTACTAAATATTTTATCAAATTTTCAAAGGTTTTGGAGTCAATTTGTTTGAATTTTAGTTCAAAATTTTGGAGATCATAACTTTCCATACAATAGCATTTTGATTTTTTTTGTTTTTTATCTCGTCATTTTCCATGTTATTTTTGGTGAGAACTGCATGTAGGATTTTTTTCTTAGTAGGAATGGTTTGGATTAGCATGTTCCTTTACTAAATAGTCCAAATCATAGCACTTGGAAAATCAAGATTGAAGCTCCACTCTAAAGGGGCTTTCTCAAGTATGCCAATGAGAATCTTATATAGAATCACTACATCAAAAATAGCTTTTAACGGTGACTAAAATAAGGCAATTTTTTGCAATGGTAAAAAACTGCACTTATAGATCCTAAGAGAAGTTTAAAACTACCCTCCTAGGGTCACCTTAAGAGGGTGGTTTAAAATTGCCCTCTTAGGGTGAGGTCTCACTTAAAAAAAATTAAACGACGCGCATAAAATGAACGAAAAATTAAACAATGCACAAAAAATTAAACGATGCATAGGAAATCATTTCTTTTCAAGAATTTAACAATTTCAAATAGATCACAAGTATTTTATGGAATAAAATTCTTAGGTCGGTTGAAATGAACTTTTTTGCATTATGCTGAAGAGTAATTATGCTAGTGTTTTTCCAATAATTTAAACATGTTGAAGGTATTTTATTAAATGGAAACATTCATAATGATCTAGATTTTAAACTATATTTGTTGCATAATTTTGTGGAAGCCTCTACCTCTAGAAATATTAAAAGAGCCCTATCGAATACTAATTGGAACTCACCCTGATCAAATATGAAGCAAATGATGATGGCATCCCAAAGAGGCAATGGTCTGCAATGATATGGTGCTCTTCAAGCAATGGATTGCTTACTGTAGTCGTCAACATTGGATCTCATAACTAGAATTTGGCCCATCAACTAGATCAAGTGGAAGAATAGGAGGTAGACTATAAAAAATCTGAATATGCAATTAAGAATTTGATCTATGGTGACCAAATGAGATCAAAGAAGGATTCGATTGAGGGATATGAAAATACTTTGGTGTCTAGGAGAATGTAAGATGTGCAGAATTCCCCAAATGAAGTGGCTTCAGACAAAGCTTTGGCAATGGAGGTAGACAAACTTGTTTAGGGGATTCCCATATAGGAGATGTTTATTATAATAATATGTTGGAAGTAAACTTCGAAAATCTACTTTTGTTGAGGAACTATGCCAAATTCTTACACAAGGTAGCCACCATCAACCATTAACTTAGCATAGTCAGTATTTCTAACCACCCTCTTAGAAATAAAAATGCTTGGGTCAATTCAAATAAACTTTTTGCATATTGCTAAATAGTAATTATTTGTATGGAAGCATTATTGATGCTTTGAATTAACATTTGACATCAATGATTACAAAAGAGATTATATTTTCTCAATTTAATTCTCCCTTAGTGGTCTATCTACATAACTATTAATTTATTTTCATTTAATATTGCATTGAACTAAGTATTTTTGCAATTAATTTTGGTTTATGTAGTTGTTTATTAGTGTTTTTTTCTTCCATTTTCAAAAGGGTTTGTATTATGTTTATGAATAAAATCACTTCTACTCTATATTTTATGTTACCTCTTTTAGTTGTTGGCATTTTTCTTTATGAGTGACTCATTCTTTAGCTCCATCTCACTACTATACAAAAACCCTTTAAAATTAAATTGACTTAAACTTGCAAGAAGAAAAGTAGATTGAAGTTCCCTTCATATATTAGGTTTTGGGTGTATCATCTTTTTATCTTTCAGCATGATTTAACTTGCGACATGGAACTTAGTCATGCTTCCAAAGAAGAAGAGGGATTGGTAGCTTGTTTACTATCTTTCACTATCTTGTTTCTACTTTGTATAAACTTACATGGTTTGAGAATTTTTATTTGTTGTCAATTTGTTGTTTCCATGGTTGTTCTCACAAATTACGAGGTGGATTTTTATTGGTTTTACATGCCCAATCACCAAGGGCCTTGTCTACCATATTTCAAGGACTAAAATGGGCATCAAATCCTTGCATCCAAGTTCCCTGCACTGGCCATATTTTAGGCTCAAGGAGACATCTTTAAGATGTGATGCATTTGGAAACTATCCTTTGGATATTCTAGGAATGTTGAAACACCAATATGACATCTTGGAAAATCCTAGGTACCTAGATAGTGTCTATCTCCTCGTGGGCTTAATAGAATTACTAAAATAAAACAAATAAACAGATCTCAAAAAAACAAACTTATCTTATATAGATCAAATGGCATTAGCTCAACCAGTTAAACTTATCGACTTTCGAGGAGGAGAGATAGGCTTGAATCTTGCCAATTAAAAAAATGATCCAAATCTCAGTTTTCTTGGAAATTCATTCCCCCTACTGTAATGTCCCTGTATTGAAAATTTGTGGAAAATAGATTCCACCTTTTTCAATATTATTCAAGTATTTAAGATAATTCTCTTTGTTACCTGATTGGTTTAATATGCTTGTTTTCTTAATTGCCTATTGATACCTGACAATAAGAAGATAATTTACAATTATCATGCTAAATATGAGATAATTTAACTCCCTTAACAAACTCAAAATATTTTTCAAATGTGCTAGTCATAATCCTTTGAACAAATTACAAATAATGCTCGAGTTTGTCTTTGCCAACACACACAATAATAAATAGTTTATTATTACTATAATGGCTAATAATGGCTTTGGCAATAATCATGGTGTTAACCTTGGTTCTGCATACAACATTATGATCATAGGTTTGGTCTTCATGTTATAGCCCTTGTATTCTCTTATGTTGCTTGAATATGATGGAACTTTTTCTAGTTGGGGTTGTGATAAGATGGTGCTAGAGCTAAACTCATTCATGAAATTTTGGTTTAAAATGCTGTTAAAATAAGTTTTATATTATAAGACAATGGTGGTATTTTCACACAACAATGATGAGAATGTGTTACAAATGTGTCTATTTGTCCTATGAAGAAATTTTGGATATGAAGTTGAGAATGCTTAGTTATATTTGAGGGAAGATATTTTGGGCATAAATTCAATCAAATAATAGCTTTTCCCCTTCTCCTTATGGGTTTGTAGGCTATATACACATCGTTTAATACTCAATCTGTCCATACGAAGATTTTTGAGGTGGAAAATATAGTTTATCCAAATGTCTTAACATGGATCCATTTGATCCAACAAGTGGAGTTGGACCATTATTCAACATCCTTTCAAGGAAGTCAGTGCAAGATACATTGATAGCCCACTCAACCATCCACAAACCCCCCTTCACTCATGGCATTAAATTTAAGAAAGAGATAAGTTTGGCCTTCAGTGTAACCTACAAAAAAATAGTTATAGTTCAAAAATTAATAATAGGATGGGATAGATCAAGCCTGAAAAGTGCTATCTGTAGTGTGCAGGATATTGGCAAGAAATCCAAACATGAAATTTTATTCTAGGGGAATTGAGGGAAAATATAGTTGTTTGCAATGTTGTTTTTGCAATATTATTGGAAAATATGAAATTTTCAGCCCCATCGACTTGCTCTAAGTAGGGCTCTGATGGGAGTTTCTACTCCTCTAGGAGTCTTGCTGGTGACATTGCAATATCATGCATTGGCTAAGAAAAAATGTGTAGGAAGGGAAGAAATTTGTAGAAAAATATGAAGAACAATGAGACCATCCATGCTACAACACATGCCACAAACACTTCCAGAAGACGATAATGAATAAACATGGTAGAATCGACACATAGGATTATAGGTTTTTTGAGGAGTACAATGATACAAATTGAAAAAAGCATAATTGTTGTAGTCACACTTATCCTATATGACATAAATGGGAAGGGATCTGAGATAGGAAAGGTCATTGTAGAGGAAGAAAATTATTAGGTCTTTGCAAGAGATGGAAGGTACCCTCAACTGTGTTTAAAATAGACTACAAATTTGAAAACATGAATACAAAATCCCAAGATGCTATGCATATCAAATGTCTAACCAATTTTCCAATCATTTCTATAAAAATTTCTTTTGGTTAATATATTTTAGTAGCCTTCAATATCTAAGATTTGGTCTCTATCATGAAGTGTTGATAGTCATTGAACTCTTCTTTTTTTCATTTATATAGACTAGTTTGAGATAACTAGATGTTTGATACAATGTGTTGCCATGTGTGCATCATATTTGAATATGTATTTTTGTTAACCTACCTTCACTAGATTACATTTATTAACTATCTGCTTGACTCTGACATTAGTTGCAAAGGTAAGAACCTCCCAATGTCTTGGCTGAATTTAATACCTGATATGTCAAACTCGATTCATTAATAGTGGTGGTAGCAGACTTTGCATGGTAACTAACAAATTTATCTACATTTGTACTATATCATTCAATATTTGTGGTGATGAATAAGGTTTTGTCACTAGCCATTGCACCACCACACTTTCTGATATGATGTTTTCTTTGCCTCAAAGACTAATAAAATCAAAATTTTCCTTGTCTCTGCATAGACATAAATAAATCATATTTTTTTGAGATAACCAAGCAACAAATCCTTTGTATACAATGTTAATTATAAGTTTGATGTTGTTAGAGGGTGCAACAGAGTTTTACATCTAGGTATTTATTACATCCTCTCTTCCTCATATCATGTATGTAGAGCCCTAGTCCTCTTCTTAGGATAATTGTGCAACACTTTCCTTATCCATGTCCATATATCTTTGGCTTCATAACAAATTGATTAAACTCTAGAATCCTCTCAATTTATCACATATTAAGTTGATTCAATATTGTAACTGTGAGAATCGTAAGTAAATTGCATTGAATTTCAAAGGTGCTTAAATATACATTGAAGTTAGTTGGGTAGTTACCCAACCCCTTTTTGTAACTACTTAGATAACCACCTAGAGTTGCTTACACATAGGCGCTCCATGATATTAATGAAATAAACTATTATATGCTAACATCCCCCCTTATTACATTAATATCAACTGCATAGGACTTTGCGAAATGTTTCAAACTTGACTCGCCCAAGTGCTTTGGTGAGAATGTCTGCAACTTGCTCTTCAGTAGAAATGTATTGGAGCTGTATATGATGCTTTGGAACTTCATCACGAATGAAATGACATCTTGTATCAATGTGTTTGGTATGATCATGAAAATGGGATTTTTGACAAGGTTCAAAACACCTTGGTTTTCACATAATAAATGTAATGGAAGATTATTCAGAAGTCCTCTGACCGCTCTGCTCTAATGCCATGTGAGAATCACAAGTAAATTGCATTGAATTTCAAAGGTGCTTAAATATACATTGAAGTTAGTTGGGTAGTTACCCAACCCCTTTTTTGTAACTACTTAGATAACCACCTGGAGGCACTTACACATAGGCGCTCCATGATATTAATGAAATAAACTATTATATGTTAACAGTAACCACATGGAACTGAGACACTATCACATTCTAGTAGTCCTATTCATTATCCTTACTTTAAGAAATATTTTTCAAGATTATTAAAGGCTAATCAAGCAAGCTCCTTTTGGGTTGAGGTACACAACCCTATGTGTGCTTCAAAATAAGTTGCTTGTAGGTATCCTTGATCTTCTAAAAAATAGAAAATTAATTGAGTTGTATCCATTCTTCAGCATCCATCTTGCCTTTTGCACAAAAAACTACCAAAGTTGTCATCTAGTCCTTACACTATCTAGATAAATAAATTCCTTGTAACTAGTTTGAGTTTTTTCAATATCATTTAGTTTAAGGTCTTGTTGTTGTTGGTAATTGCAAAGATTCTCTCATTATAGAAGAATCATTCTTCAAACCTTAGGTGCATATATGCAACCTTCTACTCATTCAAATATTGCTACAGTGAAAATTACCTTTCTAGCTAGCAAAGCCAACTTTCAAACTTATATGTATTATATGTTCCACCATACATAAATATTCTTAACATTGATTTTGTGCATATTTAATTATCTACCAAGAATATCTATGACTAGTTATTGATGGTTTAGGTTATCAAATTTATTGTTCCTACATATATGTAATGGTCGAAGAGGTTCGCTTTATAGTTAGAATTCCAAGGTCAGATGGTTGTGCCTTAACAAACTGTGGAACAATTATGAAATATCTTAGTCACTTAACTCAGTCATATAATTTCTACATCTTCTATCATACCAATCTACTAAAATTATAACTACTTATCTCCATCTCTATCTCAACAGATGATTTTTATGACATAATTTCTTTAGGCTCCTATGGCTTCCTTTGCCTATGATATGGTTTTTACCATGAACTAGAGTCTTGCTCCACTCTTCTTATTGCAAATAATACTGACATGACTTGGTCTCATACTAAATTCCATTTTTTTTTAAGAATGCCAAGTTAATTTATGTTATGTATGTTCCATTGGCCAACTAATACAAAAACATACTAGAAATACATAATTGAATATGTAGTCAGATATATACAAAGTATCAATTAGTTAAACCAGTTAGACAACTACTCGAACTTCTGAAAGTGATTGATAATATTTGCATAGAAAATATGTTACTCACCATATATAAAGGATAATAGTGATTATTGTATGGTAAAATAAATATTCAACAACTTTATATCACCATGGTCCACTTCTTGAAGATGATACCATCTATATACATGATATGGAAAAATAAATATACATTAAATTATTGGCCAACTCCACCACAAATACAAGTATTATCTTGGCTAAAAATAAATAATCACCAAATAAATTTTCTTCATAAATCACCCCTTGAATTTACTTGAGAGAAAAATTAAACTCCACTTCTTTGACAATATTCTTCAATATCATTGTTTGATCAATTCCATCATGCCACTCCAGTTATTTATGGTGGTTATGTTTCCTCTACATGCTATGATGTCATGCCCTCAAATATTGCTTTTTTATGTGAATTTTATGATCTCTACCTTTAAGAAACCGCCACAAAGTATGTCAATGGCCCTAGCCCAACTCAATTCATCATTAATCACAACCTCCCATATATGCTTCTATGAACACATTGATTCTTGAAGAATTCTTCACCTTACTTTCTCCTTGCATTGTCATTTAAATTTTATTGAAGCATTCTACCTACAAAGTGAATCATTCTACGAAGTCTAAATTAATTACTGTCTTCCATTTTTTTCATAACAATATCTCATATTTTTGTCATCCAAGTAACTGCTAGAAACAAGTTGTACATACCTTGAAAGAACTAGAATAAATAAATTTATATCTTATTCAAAACCAAGATCATATATACAATGATTATTACTGAGTTACTTTAAAGGATGTTTGTGTACAGGCATATTGCGAAAACTCAAGTTTTTGTTTGAAATATTTTGGCACAATTGGTTTTTTTTTTTAATGCTTTACTTTCAAGACTATGTTCCAAAATTTTGACTTTAGATGCATAATGTATTTCATGAGTTTCATGTTTTACAGTTCCAAATAAAAGATATTCCTTCCATAAATTTCTTGCATCAATTGAATCTATGATTCCATCATTACTGGGGCAAGTTTTTATTGCCAAGCCAATGTAAAGAATGACACATCACAATTAAATATTTTGTGGTATGACATTCACAACTGCTTATGCATTAAGAAGTGTTCTATATTTGTATCACAAATAATTTGTTTTAAGTCCTAAGATACTTTTGTTATAATGAAGATGTAGGCATAGATCTTAATCTTGGTGCCCAATGATGTCATTTTCGATCACATGAACACCTATTTCTTCTTGGATTCTCTCTCCAATATTGGATGCAAATTGCAATGCTTTGGGAATAAATAAGAAAAAAAAATAAGGAAACAGTAAATGTTTTCACACATTTTATAAGTATCCCCACAAAGGAAAAATTACCTCTTGGAGATAAGATTCAAATTTTTGTAAATTGCAAAAATTGATAATTGAACTAAAAGTTGCCATAGATCTTTAGGATATCCAAGATGATGAAGTTCTAAAATTTAGTGTGAAATTGTCATATTGCGATGATGGAGGGAAAATAGACGGTATTCTCTATTAATGTTATGATAAAAATGAACACTCGAATGTTTGAAGCACACAATTTTTTATTCTTTATTTCTAAAGATATATTATATTGTTAATTATTTGATTTTATCTAGAACCCTTACCTACTTGCCTTTATGTTGTTGATTTTCCTACAATCTTCTTTGAAATGTCAGAGGAAAATATTAAATTTTTGTTTGAACAAAGTAGTAGTCCTAGTTTATTATTCAGAAGTGTTGTCATTCCTAAAATAGAGTTAGGTAAATATATGGATATCCTTAATAATGTTAAGATAAAACAAAAATTTCAAATTTGTGAAACACAAATTCTGATGTACCACCCGTTCTACTTTACCTTAAAAAAAATTGGTGATTGAATAATTATAGGCAATCATAAAATTCCAAAACAAGGACAAACATACAAGTAGGATTGGCTTTTATGAAGGTCTAACTATGTTAGATAGCCTTTACGTTCAGTTCACCAGAGAATCCCCTTGTTCAATCTATCTACGCCTTAAAATTATTATATCATTTCATAGACTTCCAGAGCTATAAAGCCTTATCTGGTTGGAATAAAAATATATATATATATATATATATATATATATATATATATATATATATATATAAGTAAGATCATGAATATTTATGTTTGCTATTTAAGTTGTGTAGTAGTTAATTGGACAACGATACTTTATGTCTTCGATGAACTGCCCATTTGAAAAGAATGATCAAACATAACTTCAATATCACAAAGTCATATATTTCATGTGATAACAAAGTACTCCATTTATTTTTTGTAGACAAGGGTTATAAATACTAAAATAGATTGAAGCATAATCCTCCTCTCAACCCTACATAACTTCATTGACATCATTGCTAGTATTTTGAATAATTTAGTCAAGGCTTTGGCAAGCTACCCAATGATTTTTAAAAGTGTGAACTTCCATTCTCTCAAAATCTTCACGCTCTTTCTCAGGGACCTCCTTTTGCTGGCTATGACAAGAATTTCTCTCAAAATATTGAAAATTTTGAAAAATACACACTGAAAAATATAAATTACAATATTAAAATAAACAAATTGCTCTTGCAAAAATGTACAACAAATATTTATTATATTAAGATTTATTTTCTAGACTACTGCTAAATTTGTTCTCTTCGCTTCTTCTTAGTCACATATCTCCAAATGTCTCTGAATTCTCAATAATGATTTGTAATATATATACAAAATTCTATAATTTTTTAATCTGTTGAAATGGCTGTTGGTTTATTTTGAATTTGATTGTGTTCTATTTCAATCTATTTTGGGGTTTCTTGGGGATTCTAAGTCTTCTACTGCCTAAGTATTAGTTTAGAACAAAAGTTTTTCAATAATGGGTAGATCGGTCTTTTAGAGAGATGTCACCCTACAACTCAATTTCAATAATACTTTATAAAACTTGTTGGGCAACTATTACTCAACAAAAATATAGAATGGAGGTTGGTCTATATCGATATCAATATTTATTCATATGCAATATGAATGATATTAATAATGACTTATAGCCAAATTAGTTACCAACAACACATATCAAACTATAATTGCTTATGCCCCTAAGATCTTAAGAGGATGGTTTAAAACCACCCTCTTAGGGTCTAAGAGGGCAGTTTAAAATCGCCCTCATAAGTTTTAAAAGGGTGGTTTAAAACCACCCTCTTAGAACCTATTAGTGTGGTTTTAAACCACCCTCATAGACTTTAAGAGGGTGGTTATTTTAGGTAGTTTTTAATCGCCCTTGTATGTTGTAGATGTTTTGCAATGCCCTCATAGATGACGGCTGAATAACCACCCTTAAACACCATTTTTGGTGTAGTGAATAGTTGTTCTAGGATAATAAATATGAGGCTGATGGTGTGATAGCTCTTCATATTGAAAATATCTATGGCACATATTATGGATCTCAAAAAATTGCTTAACAAATTCTAGGGGTCATTTGATAGGATTGACTCTATACAAACAAATATATTGGAGGCACAACTTGCTATATTAACTATGGATTATTTTGAGACCTTTATTTGGTATATAAATCAACTTGAAAAGTTTCTAGATGATATCTAGACTTTTAAAGGTATTCCAAAGGAGGTAGGTGAGAAGTAAGAATCTACAAATATTGAGAAAAACATTGAAATTTTCAATATTGTGTTTGACATATCAAAGACATGAGTAGTTGCTATTGTGCTTGAGATGCTTCATGTCTACTTCCCAAATTTTTCTCCTCCTCCTATTGAAGAAGTGTTCAAATATCATTTTCACCATTACACTCAAAGACCACATCAAGAACGATCATTCTCTCATTAATCAACCTCATGTAAAAGAAGTGATTAAGACTAAATTTCATGACTATCCAAATCATAACAAGAAGACCAAGAAACCTTCAAAATTTTAGCTTGTAAGTTTTTGAAGAAGGAAGGACACAAAGTGGAATTTTATCAAGTTCACATTAAGAAGTTTGAGGAAGTAGAAAAAAAGGTAGGTGTTGATGTTGCTATCTTCTATGAATAGGGTGAGGATAGTCACAATGGTGAAATCTCACAAATGCATTTAGTTATTTACTAGCATATAAGACATCCACCTATTTTGATGAGTAGAGTATAAATTTAGGGATAATAGGGCACATGATAAAGCACAAACACCTTCTACATAAGTATAACACACTACATTTAGAAAGGTGTGTTTTCATTGAAAATGATTCTTCCCTATAGGTGTTAGATTTTGGAGAGGTTAGTATTGTGTCTTCTTTATTTGATAAAGTTCCCCCAATTTTTTATCTATTATCACATCATCCATACAAATAAAAACATAAATGTCTAGCTCGATTGATGGGTGATTAAGGACATTGATGATGGATTCAAAACAAATACCTCTAGGCATTGTGATTTTTCATGTATTGATTTATTGCACATATCCTTGCTATATTTGCAACCATATTTTATTGTCATGAATTTTACTTTAATATCTAGCATGCTCAACATCTTACATTTACTTTTCTACATTAGGTTCGTTTAGATTATCATGTATAGTAGGGAGTTGGTCTAAATATAGACGTTGAAGAAGGCATATTCCTCTTTCTTCTAATTATTGAAATTGATTGTTGGCACATTTATAGTTTGAACATTTTCTTATTCAATAGGAAGCATAAGATTTCACGACCTAGAATAGAAAATTGAAAAATTTGCATTATTATATCGAGAGTACATAGCAAAGAATATTTACATTGTTTTTCCAAAGTGTCTTTGCTTCACTACTTGATAACTATTTAAGATTTTTTGTGTTTGACTTGACTGGATAATTTTTAATATCATGTTGTAAAATTTAATATTGTTGTCAATGTTATATACCTAATCAAATTTAAAAACATTTAGCATATTATTTTTATAATTAGTGCTTATATAAAATATGTCTTCCTCAAACATATAGTTTGATTGCATGACAATGGAAAAATAAATGTAATAATATATTAAAAATTAACTAGATTCATACATGAGTATATATAAAGATAGGTTGTATGATAATACTATGATGGGATTGATACTTTCACTAACCTTAAGTTTGATAATGAAAAAATCAAATAACATAACTTTAATTATGTAGATTTCACAAGTGAAAGGGTAGATTGTTTTGTGAAGAACAAAGGGGTGGTAAATGAAGGCAATAAAGATATATATAAGATATATTCTTATAAAACAAAATGGCTCCATATTTTAACATTCTCAATGTGTTTTTTTGATAGTATTTACATTAGCTTTGATATGCAACTTTTCAAGATGATGAACCTAGATAGATGGTGATTTGGGAGGAGTGTCATTGAGATAAGTGGAAGTGAGTAACATTAGATATGTAAGGCCTTAAATCATAACATAATGGATAGAAGGTTACTATGGTATATAGTACATTTAGGAGGGACAAAGATGGAGAAATCCCTTGCACCAACTTGGTATTCATTACCTATCACAAGCAAAGACTGAGTACCAATTTTAATTAATATGGTTAGTTGACGGGAGGCCATTTATGAGCATGTTGTTTGAGGATTCAAATTAGACGATTACCAAAAAGTGGTTTATGGAGGGACCTCAACTTGTTATGTGCGTAACTTTTTGAAAAATGTTTTATATAAGTAATTGAAAGGTGGAAATAAATTAGAAGTAAAAAGAACAACATTGTGGAGGAAGTCTCTTAAATTATAATAAAGAAGGAATTTAATAGGCATAGCCTACCAAAATTTATGAAATATTTTGATTAAATTAACCCTAATAATATTTATGAGAGACTAAAGTGAGAGATAAAGTTTACTATAAAATTGAAAGCATAAGAATATTAGAGGACCTTGTTAATTACAAAATAGAGTGAGAAAAAGATTTAGAATATGTGGTTTTTAAGGTATTATTAAAATTGTATTTACAAAAAATGAGTTTTACTAAGTCATTTAAATAAAGAGGAAGGATCATGATGTCATTTTTGTAGTTATATGAGCTTGAAAGATAAATTTCTACATTTGATTTTAGATTTTTTTTGTTACATGGAAGAGTTGGTCTTAACCACACTATTTTTAGTAACTGACAAGCACAGATATCAAACCATAGGGATTTCTTCCACCAAACCTATTCCACCTCGTTATTGTTGACCCAGCGTGAAAGGGACCATCGATCACTAAATATTTGTACCATCATCATCATCGATCTGGTATGCACTCAAAGGATTTAGAACAGACTACTACCTTTGTAAACAAGCTACCCTCGAGGTTTAGACCTAGGTGTCTTCTTGATAAGTGCCTAGCCAGACAAGCACTTACCAATCCACCTAGCCCTCGGGAACTAAAAATTTTATGTTAGAAATAAAATTTGAGACCCGCTCTTAGGTGGCCAACAATATCGTCCCATCCAAATATACCACTATCTAGAGGGAATTCATAAGATATTTTTTGTGTCCCCCTTCAGATTGCAATGGTTCAAACCATGGACCTCCCATTCAACAAGGCACATTCTATCCCATATTTATACTTTTTAAAAACATATATATATTTTTAACCATAAAATATAATATATCTAATTTAAAATATTTAAATTATATAATAAATACCCAAGAATATTAATACCCATTCTAGCATTCATGACATAAGAAACTACTATTAAAAATAAATTAAAAAATATATTATTGATAAAATTAGTTTATGACTAACATCCATTCTAGTATTCATGACATAAGAAAATACTATGAAAAATAACTTAAGAAAACATATTATTGACAAAAGCATTTTATGATTCATTTTTATTGGAACCAACAATTATATTCAATAAAATAAGAGGTTACAATAAAAAGGGAGCTAGAAAGATCACAACTTGGGGTGCAAGGTCACCCATATAATCAAAACCAAAACCAACCCCTAAAAGGGCGAATACACAACATAAATAAGCATAGAAAAATAAACTAGAGTAATAAAAAATCTTAAACTGTAGAACTATAGCTCTAGCAACTAAGTAGACGTATTGCTCTGTCATTCTATGTTTGTCCAAGTCGCAAAGCTATTGGAACTCTTGAGTTGAAAGGTTGAAACCGTTTTTCAAGGTAGATCATCTCCATCTTCTTTTCCATGTTGAGTATTTATGATTCATTTGAATGTTATTGTTGTGTTACATTTCACCCTAAACACATGGTTTTTTTTGTCTTACATTTCACCTTAAACACATGGTTGTGATGCTTTTCTTATTAGTTAACTTAAAAATATTTAGATTTAATAAATTTGGTTCAACAAATATTCTTGACAACATTTATTTTTCTTTGAAAAATCAATAACTTTCGCTTGAATATATATATATATATATATACCTCATATTTGATTTTACAAAATAATATCATTGAGAGTTGTTCTAAAATATTCCAACAACTATTCAATATTTTTGAAAAGTCTATTAAAAATAATGCAATAAAAACTATGAATAGCTCTATGCAAGTTAATGCAGCGGCAGACTTTGAGGCTTTACATAAAAAAACCTCCTACAAGCACTACACAAAGTGCAAATTTTCCTGTTCCCCTCTCACTTTCTACAATGCTTCTTATTTATAAGCATGGGCAATGAGTTGCCAACTAATTTATAGCTTTTCTTTTTTTATTATTATTTTCATTTTAAAAATATAGCTTTTTTCTAAAAACTTGGATTTTTATTAAAAATCCACAACTACCCACTACATGTGTATCCTTATCCAATATTCCATAAAAAAAACTTCAACTATTTTTTTAGTTGGCTTTTGTCAGTTGGATGTTTCTTTTCCTCTTAATAGCAATCCCAACTATTTTGTTTAGCTAATAGTTAGATGCTCCTACATCATACTTGCCATCTTGATGCTCGCGCATCACACTCACAAGGTATCAAAAACATTGTGAGCTTTTGCATCATACATGATCCCATCGATCTTTTGGTTCTGATACCAAATGATGCAATAGTAAAAAAAACTTCCTACAATCACTACATAGAATATCAATTTCTTTCTCTAAGGTTTTACAAACCTTCTACAAACACTACACAAAATGTCAATCTCTTTGGAACCCCTTGCTCCCCTCTACATACATAGCTTTTTATTTATAAACATGGGCAATGAGTTTCCAACTAATTTATAGCTTTTATTTTTTATTATTTTTATTTAAAAATTCAGATTTTTCTAAGGATTTTTTTTTTTAAATCCACAACTACCCACTACATTTATCTTTATCCAATATTCCATAAAAAAAATTATTATTTTTAGTTGGCTTTTGTCAGCTAGATGTTATCTTCCTCTGAAAAACAATCTCAAATGTTTTGTTTGGCTAACAACAGGATGCTCCTGCCATAATGTCATACTTGCCACCTCTCCTACATCACAAATCTTTAGTGATATTATAAAATATCATTTTAATACTTCAATCCTATAGTCATAGGATCTTAATTATCAAAATTCACATCTTCATAACATAAAAATAAATATTTTAATATTTATTATATTAAACTAGTTTTAATATGATCATCAAAAATTTAAAATAATATTCAAATAAGATATGTGGTAAAATATTTTAATTAATTATTATTAATTAAAATATTTTATAAATTATCTTTATAAGGACATCAAATAGATGTTTGTGGGCTTTCTTATAAGAAACTTAAGTTCAAATTAAGAGGAAGGTGGCCTCATTATGCCCCTAGTGGAGAAAAGTTACCAATTTAAAAAGAAAAACTATCTAAATTAATTATCAAATCATATTAACTTGACCAATTAAATTTTTGTTTGACTTTTTTTTAGAGGAGACTATGCTACATATACTTACCAAATTGTTGAAATACCATTGTATAATCATAATATAATACAAAATAAATCCTTTCAATTTTATATAATCAATTTAAATATAAGAAATATATTAATATAAATAAAAAACTTAATAATTGTTTTTATAAAAATAATGTTAAACCAAATTTAAATGAATAAAAAAGCTAAACAATTCAATTTAATATTAAATTTATTAATTTTTTTTTAAAAGATTAATTAGATCCACTTAATACTTTATAAGAAATTAAGAAAAAAAAAAAAAACTTTACAGCAAACTTAGACAGTTGAGGTTACTTTAATCCGCCCTTCGTGTGGGATGTCAGATGGGCTCCTGTACTCTACGTGGTGCTCGTTTTATTTGCCACGTTATTCATTTTCACGTGGCGTTTTACCGTCGCCTCATGCGAACCATTAATGCTGTAAGCTTTTCATTCCCTTTATTCATTCCTGAGGCATTTAGAACTCGACTATATTCTACTGCTCTTAGATTTGCTTTTTCTTCTTTTGTTTCGTTCCTCTTCTTGTCTGGAATATAAAATGGCATATTCTTCCTCTTCTTTCAGCAACAGACGCTTGATATTTTATTAGATTATGGTTTGATCTTAAAGAAGACGACTGTGGAAGGATTTGGAGGTAAGGATATTTTCCTATCGTTACTTAGGCTACGAAGCTAGACTTTATTTTATTTTATTTTTCCTTCATTAATTATTCTTAATGAGTAAAGGATGCCTATACAATTTTCATTAATGAGGTAAGGATTTTTCATGTTCTTACTTAGGCTACGAAGCTTGTCATCGTTCAGACTTTGCCTTATACGAACTGTCAATACTGGTGATTGTGTCCTAATATCCTTACAGGCAAAAAGTGTTTTCATACAATACTCTTAAAATGGTCTTCTGAGTTGAATAGTGAAATTTTTAAAGTACTAGTTGACAAGATATAATTCCCACCATACAGTATGTTGATTTTGCTAGACATCTAATATATGTAGAAAGTTTTTAGAGCTAAATGTCGTTTTATTACAGTCTCCAACCAGTAGTTTGCTATAAAGCAGATAAAATTAGTTAAACTTTGGTGGCGTTTTGTCCGCTGCTTAGTTTACATTTTTAAAAAGGGCATGCGATATGTGTGACAAAAGTTGAAGAACTAAATTAGAGAGTTTTCGGCGATTTTCATACAGGCCGTGCGTTGTTGAATGAGACTTACTTGGTTCTGTTGAGGTTTATCTATTTATTTTAGTTTCATTGTTGGCCATTTTAGAAGTGGTGAGATGTACGAGGGAGGACGGAAGGTTCTTGAAAGGTTTATCTATCTATTTTAGTTTCATTGATGGCCATTTTAGAACTGGTTAGTTAAATCCAAGGCATGTGGAACTCGTATCATGTGGAAATTTTCTTCTTCTTAAGGTAGGTGGCCCAAGGCAGGCTAGATGAGAATAATGAAGAGGGTTATCATTTACTAATTTTTAAACATAAATAATTTGGGATGTATGACCCTAGTACTAGGTACTAGCTCCATAAACAACCCTGGCTGGCTACAGAAGAACGGGGATTAGAATACCCAGAAAGAATGAAATCCGACAGAAAACAGCAAATTCTCCATTGGGAGGGGCAGAGAGGAGAGCCCTTTATGTTGTTTGTCTGTTTGTTTGAGGGTTTTCAATATTTGTTTTCTCTCAACAGAGGATGGGTTGACCTTTCTGATGCCCGTCGCTTCTGGGAATAGAACTCTCACATGAGAACATAATAGAGGGGTTTTAACGTTGAAGAGGCCAAAAGCACATAATAGAAGGGTTTTAACGTTGACGAGGCCAAAAGCAGCGTATGGGACAGCTACTATTCAACGAACCGTGGCTGTCAAACACAAAACTGAACCTATATTTTTTTTATTATTATTGTAATGTTGATCTTTTGTTGCTGATGTGAATTGAAAAGTCTTCCAGTACCATATGTAACTCGAACATCGTTATAATGATTTTTTTCGCAATTGCTGTCGAAGTGCAAAAGATCCATATTCTATTCTGTTATTAGAATTTCGGTCCACTCTAATACCCCTTCTCTTCTTCTCTTGGCAGTGATACAATGTTCTTTATACTTATAGTTAAAAAAAACTTTAATGTTTTCACAATTATTTGGGCATATATCCAAAATAATTTAATCCGATTGTTCATTTCTTGGGGCTGTCGTGTCTTGGGCCTCTTTCTTGGGGCTGTCGTGCGACCCAGCTCCATTCCCTTATTCATGTCTTGGGGCTGTCGTGTCTTCATGTCTTGGGGCTGTCGTGTCTTCGGCCGACCCAGCTCCATTCCCTTATTCGTGTCTTGGGGCTGTCGTGTCTTCGGCCGACCCAGCTCCATTCCCTTATTCGTGTCTTGGGGCTGTCGTGTCTTCGGCCGACCAAGGCTCCATTCCCCCTACCTCCACCCTGAATGTTTCCATTATGTTGGTAGATGAATGTTTCCATTTCTAGTTGGTCCTAGGTGTGCATTTCCGTTATGCCCCTCGTGTTTGAATGTCCTATGTGTTGGTAGATGAATGTTTAGATGAATGTTTCCATTTCTAGTTGGAGCTCCAATATCCTAGGTGTGCATTTCCGTTATGCCCCTCGTGTTTGAATGTCCTATGTGTTGGTAGATGAATGTTTAGATGAATGTTTCCATTTCTAGTTGGAATATCCTAGGTGTGCATTTTCGTTATGCCCTCTGCCCTCGTGTTTGAATGTCCTATGTGTTGGTAGATGAATGTTTCCATTTCTAGTTGGAGAATGTCCTAGGTGTGCATTTCCGTTATGTCCCTTTTCCGTTATGTCCCTCGTGTTTGATGGGACAGACTCTAGGTTTTAAACCTAAAACTTTTACCCTAAGGGCTAGTGGATTGGTAGTTGCTAGGTTTTAAACCTAAAAAAACCTAAAAATTTTACTAGGCCAGTGGACCACTAGTTGACTGGTTGTCTATTTGTTCAAGCTCTCCACTGGTTGTCTGTTTGTTCAAGCTCTCCACTGGTTGTCTGTTTGGTCAAGCTCACTTATCAAGAAGATATTGTCTGTTTGGTCAAGCTCACTTATCAAGAAGAGATCAAGCTTTAAACCTTAGAGCATGTCTTATGTGTTGGTAAACCTTATGTGTTGGTAAACCTCTACATGGGCTCCATTATCCCCTGGGTTCCATTTGATGCCATGACTGATGATCAAGCTTTAAACCTTAGAGCATGTCTTATGTGTGTTGGTAAACCTCTACATGGGCTCCATTATCCCTTGGGTTCCATTTGATGCCATGACTGATGCCATGTGGTATACTTGAATGGGACTGGTAGTTTTCTGTGTTGTCTACATGGGCTCCATTATCCCTTGGGTTCCATTTGATGCCATGACTGATGCCATGTGGTATACTTGAATGGGACTGGTAGTTTTCTGTGTTGTCTACATGGGCTCCATTATCCCTTGGGTTCCATTTGATGCCATGACTAATGCCATGTGGTTGAATGGGATTGGTAGTTGTCTGTGTTGTCTGCCATGTGGTATACTTGAATGGGACTGGTAGTTGTCTATGTTGTCTACATGGGCTCCATTATCCCTTGGGTTCCATTTGATGCCATGTGGATGACTGATGCCATGTGGTTGAATGGGACTGGTAGCTTTAAACCTTGGAGTCTGTTTGGTCAAGCTCACTTACCAGGAAGAGATCTAGCTGGTAAGTGATATAGCTGGTAGCTTTAAACCTTGGAGTCTGTTTGGTCAAGCTCACTTACCAGGAAGAGATCTAGCTGGTAAGTGATATAGCTTTAAACCTTGGAGTCTATTTGGTCAAGCTCAGGAAGAGATCTAGCTTTAAACCTTAGAGCATGTCCTATGTGCTGGTAAACCTCTACTTGGGCTCCATTATCCCTTGGGTTCCGTTTGATTAAACCTTGGAGCATGTCCTATGCCCAAGTAAACCTCTACTTGGGCTGCATTATCCCTTGGGTTCCATTTGATTACATGGCATCATCATGACTGATGCCATGTGGTATACTTGAATGAGACAAAGCTAGGTTCTTGAGTTTTTGTTTGGTAGTTGTCTTTTTGGTCATGCACTTACCAAGAAGAGACCTTAAGTTTAAACCTTGGGGCATGTTTGAATCCTCATAATTAAGCCATGTGGTATACTTGAATGGGACAAAGCTAGGTTCTTGGGTTTTTGTTTGGTAGTTGTCTTCTTGGTCATGCACTTACCAAGAAGAGACCTTCAGTTTAAACCTTGGGGCATGTTTGAATCCTCATAATTAAACCTCCAAGAAGAGACCTTAAGTTTAAACCTTCAAGAAGAGACCTTAAGTTTAAACCTTCAAGAAGAGACCTTAAGTTTAAACCTTGGGGCATGTTTGAATCCTCATAATACTCATAATGCGCTTCATGTACAAAGCTCAACCGGCTAGTGGTTCCCTTCATGTCGGGTTAACAATAACGAACCGGTTAGTGGTCCCCCTCATATTGGGTTAACAATAGTGGTTCCCTTCATGCCAGGTTAACAATAACGAATCGGTAAGTGGTCCCCTTCATATTGGGTTAATAATAATGAGGTGGTAGGTATAGGTTTGTTGGAAGCAACCTTAGTAGTTACTGGATGCAACCAACTCCTCTAGTATAAAAAAAATAACATTTATTCAACCATTAGTTTTGTTTTGTTTTTTTTAACCATTAGTTTAGTTTTGTTTTTTTTTTGGTTTTTTTTATATCAAGGGAATCGATTTTCATCTTTAACAACTAGGAATAGGGTTAGACATTCTCCACGAGGTTTTTTCCTCTGTCGTAACAATAACGAAGTGGTATAGGTTTGTTGGGAACAACCTTGGTAGACCAAATCCTTTATGTATCCAAAAACAATTAACATTTACTTATTTACTCAACATTTACTCAACCATTAGTTTTGTTTTGTTTTTTATATTTTTCATCTTTAACAACTTTTTGTTTATATCAAGGGAATTGGTCTTCATCTTTTTTATCTTTAACAACAGGGAATGGGATCAAACATTCTCCACGAGGTTTTTGCCATTGTTGAACACAGATCAAATCATTGAATTTGCCTCTATAGTTATACCTCTCCTCGGTAAAGTTGCCTCTATAACCTTTGCCTCTCCTCGATAAACATGGCTGGCTCAAGGTCGTCAAGGCATCGCCCGTGGCTCAAGGTCATCAAGGCACCGCCCATGGCTCAAGGTCGTCAAGGCGTGCACTCAATGGGCTCAAGATTACTACCTTTACCTTTATTGGGCATGCCCCCAAGGTTTGAACCTAGGTCTCGTCTTGGTAAGGTAGTCAAGGCGCGTACTCAACGGACTCAAGATTACTACCTTTACTTTTTATTGGGCATGCCCTCAAGGTTTGAACCTAGGTCTCCTCTTGGTAAGTGTCCAATGTCTTACCAATCCACCTAACCCATTCAACCAATAGTTTTGTTTCATGGTATTTTTTTCTTTTATTCACACCGTCTTCCATTACAGCCTTAGGTTTGATTACTAATACAACACTATTACAACGCGGTAAACACTATTACAACGCGGTAAACGGGTAAACATTTACTCTAGTGGTAACAAACGATAAACATTTACTCTCGTGGCTCAAGGTCGTCAAGGTGCGCACTCAGAGGGCTCAATGTTACTACCTTTATCTTTATTGGGCATGCCCCCAAGGTTTGAACCTAGGTCTCCTCTTGGTAAGGTCGTCAAGGCGCGCACTCAGCGAACTCAAGATTACTAGCTTATTGGGCATGCCCTCAAGTCTTGAACCTAGATCTCCTCTTGGTAAGTGTCCAATGTCCTGAACCTAGGTCTCCTCTTTGTAAGTGTCCAATGTCTTGAACCTAGGTCTCCTCTTTGTAAGTGTCCAATGTCTTACCAATCCACCTAACCCTTGGGAGGGTTATTCAACCACTAGTTTTGTTTCATGGTATTTTTTTTTATTCACACCGTCTTCCATTACAATCTTAGGTTTGATTACTAATACAACATTATTACAACCCAGTAAACGGGTAAACATTTACTCTAGTGGTAACAAACCGTAAACATTTACTCTAGTGGTAACAAACCGTAAACATATACGTTTGATTGTTTGATTATTATTACAACAAGGTAAACAATTACTCAACTCTAGTGAAGGATCCAAACAGAATCACCGCCCTCAAAGACCTAGAAGCTATCACTAACAAGTTCTCGACCAAAAACTCCTCGACGGTCTACTACCTTCGCCCTTCTCGGCCTAGTGTTACGAATTGTGTTTTGGGTCCACTCGCACTCTCAAATATCAAGCCACAAAGCAGCTCCAATTTATTTGGAGCCAAACAAATTCTCGCACTCTCAAATATCAAGCCACAAAGCAGCTCCAATTTATTTGGAGCCAAACAAATTCTGCTCATCTCCGTTCATCTCAACTACCCCAAAATCATATGGGACTCGGACTCGTGTTATTGAGTGATTGATTGGCACAAATCATTTGTCTTCTTTTGGTTGTAGTACATGATTAGTGTAACTTAAATTGGTACAAAAATTCTTGTGAGTACATGATTAGTGTAACTTAAATTGGTACAAAATTTCTTGGCACAAATCATTTGTCTTCTTTTGGTTGTAGTACATGATTAGTGTAACTTAAATTGGTACAAAAATTCTTGGCAAGAGCCTATATGGACAGGCTTGGCTTGAAACAACATAGATGATATTGTTTGGCGTTTTGAAATATGGACAGGCTTGGCTTGAAACAACATAGATGGTATTGTTTGGCGTTTTGAAATATGGACAGGCTTGGCTTGAAACAACATAGATGGTATTGTTTGGCGTTTTGAAATATGGACAGGCTTGGCTCAAAACAACATAGATGCGTTTTGAAATATGGACAGGCTTGAAACAACATGGATGGTATTATTTCATTGTTTGGTATTCAGATAAATTATCCCTCCTCGCACTCCATCTATTATTATTAATAGGTCATTATCGTAGGAATAAAGGCCAGGAGAGCCAGGAGAGATGAACGATCTATTATTATTAATAGGCCTTTATCGTAGGAATAAAGGCCAAGGAGAGATGAACAATTTCCCTTTCAATGCAGCGTTTTCAGCCTCAATTTTTTATTTTTATTTATTTTTTAAATAATTAGCGTTTTCAGCCTCAATTTTTATTTTTATTTATTTTTTAAATAATTAATCTATTATTTTTTAAATAATTAATCTGACCGACTTTTTTCATCGGGCATTTTTTTCTCTTTTCCTACCATTCAGTCAGAACAGGCCACATAATTTAATTAAAACCCTATAAAATATATTAATTAAAAAACCATTTTCTATATTTTAAAATATACTATCTTAGATATAAAGGATATATCCTTTATATCTAAAAACGCAGAGAGTTATCAATTTCGAGTGCTTATTGCAATGAATGTTCATGTATTTATACAATATTTTATTAAACAGTTGCAACGGTTGGTTAGACGGTTGGTTAGTCGGCTGTTTTAGTTTAAATATTTTAAATGTTTTTGTTAATGTCAGATTTTTTAATAATTTTTTTTTTTTTTTACGGCGTGACATGTATGACCTCTTTGCCTCCCACCCCTGTTTTTCATTGTAGGAATGCCTCTCGACGTAATTAATTAAAAAAAAACCTTAGTTTATGTGCACATTTTTTCTCTTCTCTATTGACTACATTTACCCTTCAATTAAAAAACCCTTCAATTAAAACCCTTCTCTATTGACTACATTTATTTCTTTATTTTAATGTATGAGTAAACCTTATATGAAGAGTTTTTTATTTTATTTTCTAAGCATAGAAACGTATCTATTGTTCCCATCTTATTTTTCCATAGATCTATTATTATTTTTTTAAGCGTATAAACGTATCTATCATTTCAATCTATCTCTCCCATTGAAATAATCTCCATCATATTAGTTACAATACTTGGGATATTATCATACTAATTTCAACCTTTGAATATTAAAATGTAAATTAATTGCATTTAAAAAAATATATAAAAAATACTAATTTGAATCTTTGATTATTAAAATGTAAATTAATTTCAACCTTTGAATATTAAAATGTAAATTAATTGCATTTAAAAATATATATAAAAAATACTAATTTGAATCTTTGAATATTAAAATGTAAATTAATTGCATTTAAAAAAATATATAAAAAAAAATTTGAACCTAAATATAAATTAATTGCATTTAAAAAAAAATTAAAAATATAAAAAAATTTAGTTTCCTTTTTTGAATATTAGGAATTTTGAATTTTAAGAATTTAAAATTTTAGGAATTAAATCATTGAATGTTAAAGAATCTAATCTATTAAACAAAATTCTAAAATTATGTAGTAAAAAAAAATTAATATAAAAGTTTAGTTGATATCAAATTAAAATTTTCAACAAGATCATATGCTCTCAAAATCATGACTCATGAGAAATGATTTTAGGTTCCTTTAAGAATCTAATCCATTAAATCATTGAATGTTAAGAATCTAATCTATTAAATCATTGAATGTTAAGAATCTAATTTACTAAACTAATTTAATTTCAAAATTTTAGGAATTAAATCATTGAATATTAAAGAATCTAATCTATTAAACTAATTTAATTCCAAAATTATGTAGTAAAAAAAATTAATATAAAATTTTAGTTGATATCAAATTAAAATTTTCAACAAGATCATATGCTCTCAAAATCATGACTCATGAGAAATGATTTTGTGTTCCTTAAGGTGGGAAGGAGGTAAATGCTTACAAGCTTAATGCTTACAAAAGCTTGCAGGCCTTCCGTGTTGTAGTGTTTTTTTTGAGGAATTCAGTTTGACAATATCACTTGAAGCTAAATGGGTTTTGAATTTTACAATGTTATTGCTTTTTATACTAGAATTGAATCTTCGGACAATATCACTTAAGCTAAAAATGGAGGTACTGGGTTTTGAATTTAACACTGTTACTGCTTTTTATACTAGAAAGAATTGGATCTTCGGAGGTACCTTGGTTTTGAATTTTACACTGTTGTTACTTTTTATAAAGAATTGGATCTTCGGAGGTACCTTGGTTCTGAATTTTACACTGTTATTACTTTTTATAATTGAAACGAAGAAGATATCTTGCATATGGCAGTGAAAACTTTACAACAATTGGTTTTCCTTTGCTGTAAAGGCATGTAGTACTTGCTTCATCTGTTCCTGGATTCAGCATCTTTGTAAAGGCATGTAGTACTTGATGATTGGTTTTCCTTTGCTGTAAAGGCATGTAGTACTTGCTTCATCTGTTTTGACAATATCACTTGAAGCTAAATGGAGGTACTGGGTTTTGAATTTTACACTGTTATTACTTTATTACTTTTTATAATTGAATCGGCATGTAGTACTTGCTTCATCTATTCCTGGATTCAGCATCTTTGTAAAGGCATGTAGTACTTGCTTCATCTGTTTTGACAATATCACTTGAAGCTAAATGGAGGTACTGGGTTTTGAATTTTACACTGTTACTTTTTATAATTGAATCGACATACTGTTACTTTTTATAATTGAATCGACATGTAGTACTTGCTTCATCTATTCCTGGATTCAGCATCTTTGTAAAGTCATGTAGTACTTGCTTTTTATAATTGAATCGACATGTAGTACTTGCTTCATCTATTCCTGGATTCAGCATCTTTGTAAAGTCATGTAGTACTTGCTTCATCTGTTTTGAAAATATCACTTAAATGGAGGTACTGGGTTTTGAATTTTACACTGTTATTACTTTTTATAATTGAATCGAAGGAGATATCTTGCATATGGCAGTGAAAACTTTACAACAATTGGTTTTCCTTTGCTGTCAAGGCATGTAGTACCTTTGCTGTCAAGGCATGTAGTACTTGCTTCATGTGTTCCTAGATTCAGCATCTTTGTAAAGGCATGTAGTACTTGCTTCATCTGTTCCTGGATTCAGCATCTTTGTAAAGGCATGTAGTACTTGCTTCATCTATTCGATTCAGCATCTTTGTTTTTTTGGAGAGCTCATCTTGTACATTGCTTAAATTTGTTTTCCGATGTTTTATTCAACACATAGAACATGCCATCAAGTCTTTATTAATTGGTAATTAACTACCTTAGGAATTGGTAAGTCCCATTGCCTTAGTCTTGGGATTGTAGCGTTAAATGCTACCACTATAACCCCTATCTTGCATCGGTAAACACGATGATTGTAGCGTAAAATCATAGTGCTATCTCTATAACCCCTATTTTGCATTGGTAAACATAATTCGGAGTGAGGGAGACCCTCGGTGGTTCGAGGTTGGTATTGTTGTCATCAAGTGAGCTCACACTCAATGGACTCACGTCAAACTACTACCTTTACCTAGATTGAGTATGCTTCATAACCTTAAGTGTCCAACTTCTTACCAATCCACGATCTTGGAGACAGGCAATAAGTTTTTCTTGTTTTTTAATATTTAGTTTAAGTTTTTAAAATGCAATTGAAATTTTCAATTGTTGTAAAGGCATGTGGTTCCTGGTTCTTGGATTCAGTGGTTCCTGGTTCTTGGATTCAGAAGTACCAGTAGTACTTGCTTGCTTCAAAGGCATCAATTGCTGCAAAGGCATCAATTGCTGTAAAGGCATGTAATACTTGCTTCATGTTCATGTTCCTGGATTCAGTATCTTTGTAAAGGCATGTAGTATGTGTAGTACTTGCTTCATCTGTTCGATTCAGCATCTTTGTAAAGGCATGTACTTCAACAGCATCTTTGTTTTTTTGTGGAGAGTTCATTTTGTACATTGCTTAAATTTGTTTAAATTTGGTTTCCTATGTTCTAAAGAATTGCTAATTACTTTTCCTTTTTAGAAATTGCTCACAAGGTTAAGTCACATTGCCTTGGATTGCTTTGGATTATAGCGTTAAATCATAGTGCTACCACTATAACCCCTATCTCGTATCAGTAAACACGATGATTGTAGCATTAAATCATAGTGCTACCACTATAATCCCTATCTCGTATCAGTAAACACGATGATTGTAACGTTAAATCATAGTGCTACCACTATAACCCCTATATTGCATCCGTAAACACGATATAGAGTGAGGGAGACCTTGGTGGTTCGAGGTTGGTATTGTTGTCATCAAGCCAGCTCACTCTCAATGGACTCAAGC
Source organism: Wollemia nobilis (assembly GCA_028583015.1). Lineage (NCBI taxonomy): Eukaryota > Viridiplantae > Streptophyta > Pinopsida > Araucariales > Araucariaceae > Wollemia > Wollemia nobilis. Next base: position 76,527 of record JAQPPZ010004829.1, read on the forward strand.
CAGCTCACTCTCAATGGACTCACGTCATACTATTACCTTTGCCTAGATTGAGCATGCTACCTAGGTTTGAACCTAGATTGAGCATGCCACCTAGGTTTGAACCTAGATCTCTATTTGGTAAGAGCCTAACTTCTTACCAATACACCTCCTATATTTAAACCTAGGTCTGAATCCACCTAGCTTTTAAAGACATGCAATGCCTTTTCAATACCAATACCAATTGTTGTGTAGTATTTGCTATACCAATTGTTGTGTAGTACTTGCTTTATCTGTTCAATTCAGCATCTTTGTTTTCTTGTGGAGAGCTCATCTTGTACATTGCTTAAATTTGTTTTCCTATGTTCTAAAGTCTTTATGCAACACATAGGTAACTACCTTATCTTTCCTTAGGTATTAGTAATTAATTACGTTTCCTTTTTAGCAATTTTTAGCAATTCGTCACAAGGTTAAGTTGCATTGCTTAGCAATTCGTTACAAGGTTAAGTTGCATTGCCTTGTCTTGGATCGTAGCATTAAATCCTAGTGCTACCACTATAACCTCTATCTTGCATTGGTAAACACGATCCAGAGTGAGGGAGATCCTCGGTGGTTCGAGAGTGGTATTGTTGTCATCAAGCTAGCTCACACTCAATGGACTCATGTTAGACTATTACCTTTGCCTAGATTGAGCATGCTTATCTTTGCCTAGATTGAGCATGCTTCCTACCTTTGAACTTAGGTCTGTATTTGGTAAGTTCCCAACTTCTTACCAATCCACCACCTAGCTCTTAGAGACGGGCAATAATTTATTTTTTTGATTTTAAAAAGTTTACTAAAGAAGACTATCTTTATTTAATAACACATGTGCTTCACATGAGAGAAGCCTAAACACTATCAATATTTAATTATAAAACATTTAGTAAAACAGCTAAAGTTTTTTAATGGTTATTTTTATTTAGTATTAAAACAGGTAAAGTGGTTTTTAATGTTTAATGGTTATGTTTATTTAGTATTAAAACAGGTAAAGTGATTTTTAACGTTTAATGGTTATCTTTATTTAGTATTAAGACAGGTAAAGTGGTTTTTAATTTTTTAATATTAAAACAGGTAAAGTGGTTTTAATGTTTATGAGGCTATGAGATGATCTTCACCATACAACCTTATATAGATAATTTTCAAGTAGTTTTTAACTTTTCTTTATAGGCCATAGGTCATATGGGATGGTCCTTATGAAGGATATTGTCTTTTCAATGTTTGTGAGGCTATGAGATGATCTTCACCAAGGATATGGTTATCAAACCATGGTATACAACCTTACATAGATAATTTTCAAGCATTTTTTAACTTTTATTTTAAGGCCATAGGTCATATGGGATGGTCCTTATGAAGACCATACTTTAAAGTATGGTATACAACCTTTATGGTATACAACTATAGTTATCTAATCATACTTGTTAAAGTATGGTATACAACCTTTACCCCTGCATGATTTGAACCTTGGACGTCTTATTTAGTATACAAAAATCTATACTGTTAGATCTCTAAATGTTGTAGGTGATCTCTAAATGTTGTAGGTGAGTTGGAGAGGGTAGGGCAATCCTCCAAGGGAGGTCCTTGGTTCGAATATCCACCCTACCAAACGCACATTGAGTAACGCCCAGTTGATAATGCTAGTGTGATTAGGGCCGGGTGCGACTCCCGGATGATTTTGACTGTGTAGAAGTCCCTAGTCCCGCAAGGGGTTTTTTTGTTAAATTCAAAAAATGTTTTAATAACATTAGAGGGTCATAAGTTTTTGATTTTTTGATCTCATATAACCAGTTTTAAAAAATACATCACGGATTATGATGGAATACGGGTGGATGGAATTAGTTGAGTTTATCAAATATTACCTGAATTAGTTTCTTATTATATATCTAATATTTTCAAATCTCATATGTATATGGAATATGGGCGGAATTACACTACACCAAAAAAAGGAAATTACACTATTGTATTTCATATTTCAAAACGTAAGTATCCTTATTTATCGATGACCTGATTGGAGTTAAATCTCCATGGTGGATGTGTATCAGAAGTATTACTTAAAAAAAACGTAAGTAACAAAATTGAACTTAAACCCAACAAAAAGGTTAGCCACCCTTTCCTATCGCATTTATTCATTGTCCTTTCTTAAACAAGAATGGAAATCTCACAACAGTAGACATTAGTGACTTATGAACTTATAGAAAATATAGTGTCTTCTCATTATCTTGAGATTTGTAATTTTGAAAGAGTATAAAACATAAAATATTCGTTGACGTAAATATACAAATATATATATTCAACATTTATGTCTCTTCAAGCCCCACGTCTTCAAGCTTGATGGTATCTGCAGTTTGAGACACACAAGCATGTATTGGCATTTAGATTGACAGAAACAAATGGGACCAGGAGCTAACGCTTGGAGGTAGCTAATGGGACCAGGAGCTAAAGCTTGGAGGTAGCTAGTTTGATTAGGTCCTTTCTCAAAAAATTTCCAGTTGTGTTTCTTAGAATTTCTTGCACAAATGCCACACGCCGAACTTTGTTGTATGGCGCAACCTACAACACAAGCAGCCCGAAAAAATTAAGGAAAAACAAACACCAGATTTTTAAAGCTTAATCAAGTAAAAATTCTCCAACCTACCTGATTACGGAGAATTTGTAATACAATCACCTACTTGCAGTGTTTCGAAACTGGCAGGTTACTTCTGAGTACCCGCGAAGCTCGTGGGTCAGGGAAGCCTAGAGTTTTTTTTAATAAAAAACTCGGGTCGAGTAACTTGTCGACTCCCGGAAGTTACTCCAGAGTTTTTAATGGTTATTTTTATTTAGTATTAAAACAGGTAAAGTGGTTTTTAATGTTTAATGGTTATGTTTATTTAGTATTAAAACAGGTAAAGTGGTTTTTAACGTTTAATGGTTATCTTTATTTAGTATTAAGACAGGTAAAGTGGTTTTTAATTTTTTAATATTAAAACAGGTAAAGTGGTTTTAATGTTTATGAGGCTTTGAGATGATCTTCACCATACAACCTTATATAGATAATTTTCAAGTAGTTTTTAACTTTTCTTTATAGGCCATAGGTCATATGGGATGGTCCTTATGAAGGATATTGTCTTTTCAATGTTTGTGAGGCTATGAGATGATCTTCACCAAGGATATGGTTATCAAACCATGGTATACAACCTTACATAGATAATTTTCAAGCATTTTTTAACTTTTATTTTAAGGCCATAGGTCATATGGGATGGTCCTTATGAAGACCATACTTTAAAGTATGGTATACAACCTTTATGGTATACAACTATAGTTATCTAATCATACTTGTTAAAGTATGGTATACAACCTTTACCCCTGCATGATTTGAACCTTGGACGTCTTATTTAGTATACAAAAATCTATACTGTTAGATCTCTAAATGTTGTAGGTGATCTCTAAATGTTGTAGGTGAGTTGGAGAGGGTAAGGCAATCCTCCAAGGGAGGTCCTTGGTTCGAATATCCACCCTACCAAACGCACATTGAGTAACGCCCAGTTGATAATGCTAGTGTGATTAGGGCCGGGTGCGACTCCCGGATGATTTTGACTGTGTAGAAGTCCCTAGTCCCGCAAGGGGTTTTTTTGTTAAATTCAAAAAATGTTTTAATAACATTAGAGGGTCATAAGTTTTTGATTTTTTGATCTCATATAACCAGTTTTAAAAAATACATCACGGATTATGATGGAATACGGGTGGATGGAATTAGTTGAGTTTATCAAATATTACCCAAATTAGTTTCTTATTATATATCTAATATTTTCAAATCTCATATGTATATGGAATATGGGCGGAATTACACTACACCAAAAAAAAGGAAATTACACTATTGTATTTCATATCTCAAAACGTAAGTATCCTTATTTATCGATGACTTGATTGGAGTTAAATCCCCATGGTGGATGTGTATCAGAAGTATTACTTAAAAAAAACGTAAGTAACAAAATTGAACTTAAACCCAACAAAAAGGTTAGCCACCCTTTCCTATCGCATTTATTCATTGTCCTTTCTTAAACAAGAATGGAAATCTCACACCAGTAGACATTAGTGACTTATGAACTTATAGAAAATATAGTGTCTTCTCATTATTTTGAGATTTGTAATTTTGAAAGAGTATAAAACATAAAATATTCGTTGACTTAAATATACAAATATATATATTCAACATTTATGTCTCTTCAAGCCCCACGTCTTCAAGCTTGATGGTATCTGCAGTTTGAGACACACAAGCGTGTATTGGCATTTAGATTGACAGAAACAAATGGGACCAGGAGCTAAAGCTTGGAGGTAGCTAGTTTGATTAGGTCCTTTCTCAAAAAATTTCCAGTTGTGTTTCTTAGAATTTCTTGCACAAATGCCACACGCCGAACTTTGTTGTATGGCGCAACCTACAACACAAGCAGCCCGAAAAAATTAAGGAAAAACAAACACCAGATTTTTAAAGGTTAATCAAGTAAAAATTCTCCAACCTACCTGATTACGGAGAATTTGTAATACAATTATCTGATTACGGAGAATTTGTAATACAATCACCTACTTGCAGTGTTTCGAAACTGGCAGGTTACTTCTGAGTACCCGCAAAGCTCGCGGGTCAGGGAAGCCCAGAGTTTTTAAACCGGGTCGAGTTGTCGACCCCGTTCCCCCTTTCAAGACCATTCTGAGATACAGAGGTAGGGCTGAGGCAGGGGAGAGACAGGGGAGAGGCAGGGGCCGAGGCAGGGGCCAAAGGCAGGGGAGGGATCGAGGCAGGGAAGAGGCATACAAATAAATTTTAATTAAATATTTTTAAAGTGTTGTTGTAATAACTACCGTTGCACCATGCTTGCTACAATTTTGGCTTGTGATTTGGAGATGAACAAGGCACAGCTTTTTCGCTTCCATTGGCCATGCTTGGCGTTCTATATTTAAATCAAATTAAAATTAGGTCAACAAATTAGGTCAACAACTCTCAGGAAGACATCTTAGAAAGCACTATATGTATGCACTACACTAAAGCAACAAAAATAACATAAGTTGTAAGCAACAAAATAAAATAAGTTGTATGCGTTTAACCATGCCAGGATGAAGAGGGAGAGATGCTGACCTTCATAGGTTGATGCTCTTTGGCCTGAGATGTTTAAAGAAGTGGGTGTTGAGGGCTTGAATTTAAACAGATTGGGCCAATGCCTATTGGAAGTCATACTGACCTGATTGGACACACGAAACCTCACCTCGTTCTGCTACAACAATCGTATGGTGAAATATTTTGCCTTCCTCCCTCTTTAGCGAGTCTTCCACAACCACAGTTCCGCCAACACACAAACTGATGAATATGAACTCAAGTGCTCAAAATACAAAGGCCTTGCAACAGCTGCAATACGACTTATACACAAACTCAATCAAAAAAAGCACAGAAACCAAAAAAAAAAACCACAAAACCTAGACAAAGCTCATTACTACATCATAAACTCAAGTCTCCACTTCATGGCTCATATTTCTCCACACCCAAAAACAAAAACTTCATTAAAGCCATAATTGATTGGACCTCGCAGTGCTTCAGATCCTTAAGACATTACCCTTAATGAGACACCAATTGGACACACCTGTGCGCATCTATGCAGGGACTCATACACGGTGCTTATCTCCACCTATACGTATGCTCGTTCGTTAATGTTATATAGCGTGTCAAATGCTAGTGGCCTTGCTTTAAGTTGTTGGGGGTGCATTTGATGCATTAGGATGTGTAGAAGAATCAATTTTCTAAGTCAAGGGGTTCAAAGGGCCGATGCAGGGTATGAGGGACTGAGATTAGAAAGGTGCGACATTACGCATAAATGCTAATTTCTATCGAGGCCACTGCCATCCGACTTGCCAATGGGTGTTCCCGACGATTTATTTCCTTATATCCAATGGGTGTTCCCGACGATTTATTTCCTTATATCTTTTCCCGAATGTTTTGCAAGCTAAAATGGGTATACGGTGATCTTAATGTGTCTCTTTCTAATGCCAAGAATGGATTGAAGAGCCTAATGACCTTAGGTTAAAAAATTATTTGTTTGTTTATTTATTTTTTTAATTTCTTTGATGTATTTTTTCCAAAAAAAAAATTGTTTGTTTATTTATTTTTTTTAATTTCTTCGATATATTTTTTCCCGAGTTTATTGCGAGTTGCCGAGAACTCGCAAAAATTAGGCTCCCGAGTTTATAGCGAGTTGCGAGTTGCGAGTTTCGAAACATTGGCTACTTGTTTAGTGACAAATTCAATGACGCCGGCTTCAGACAATATACTGCCTCGTTTTCTTACAATGTATGCCATCGGAACCTACCCGGCTTCTTTGTTAGGAAACCTACACCAGTCAGGTAATCAAAAATAGCATAAGCTGCAAAAAAACATTTGTTGAAGATGAAATCCATTGGATTCCAAACCTTAAGAGCCTTTATCATCGACAAAAAAACTTTGGATCTACTCTAAAAAGATCATTTTTACTTACAGTATTACCGCAACTCCGGAGAAACCGCAACTCCGGAGATATCAGAGTGAGAAATTAAAAGAGCTTCCAGTTCAGCAGGGGCAACCTGTAGAGGAAAATGAATTTTTTTTTTTTTTTTAAGCGAAAAACCCCTTGTGGGGCCACCTTGGTCTGAGAGACCACGAACAGGGGGTTCTACACCGTCAAAGTCACCCGGGAGTCGCACCCGACCCTGCCCGCACCAACATTATCAATTGGATTTTGGATACCCAATTCAGCTTTTTGGTAGGGTGGAGATTTGAACCTGGGACCTCTCTTGGAGGATTTCCCTCTCCTCTCACCTACAACACCTAGGTGAGGAAAATGGAATTTACCCTAGGGTTAAATCTCAAAATTTATTGAGAAGGTTGCAACACCAATTTGGATCCTAAAACTTCGAGGGCATACCATTTTAATCAACCCTTTCAACCTATCTACAACAAATATGTAACAATCATCATCAATGTAACAGAGATCACCTATTCGTAGCCAACCGTCTGCTGGATTTCTGAAATAACCTGCATTGTGATCATGTATCATTAGATCATGGACAATTGAGGTTAACTAAGTCTTATGTGCATGAATTTAATATGGTTTAAATTACATTTTAAGAAAGGATCCAATTACATAGATATTAATTATTAGTTTGAAATTTCTTTAACAAATTTGTCTAATGGAATTTTCTGTGAACCTGCTGTCCAAATGAACATTTTTGTAGTCTACAACTTGGACTTGCGAGTTTCGAAACACTGGCTACTTGTTTAGCGACAAATTCAATGATGCCGGCTTCAGACAATCTGCTGCCTGGTTTTCTTACAATGTATGCCATCGGAACCTACCCGGATTCTTTGTTAGGAAACCTACACCAGTCAGGTAATCAGAAATAGCATAAGCTGCAAAAAAAACATTTGTTGAAGATGAAATCCGTTGGATTCCAAACCTTAAGAGCCTTTATCACAGACAGAAAAAGTTTGGATCTACTCTAAAAAGATCATTTTTACTTACGGTATTACCGCAACTCCGGAGAAACCGCAACTCCGGAGATATCAAAGTGAGAAAGTAAAAGAGCTTCCAGTTCAGCAGGGGCAACCTGTAGAGGAAATGGAATTTACCCTAGGGTTAAATGTCGAAATTTATTGAGAAGGTTGCAACACCAATTTGGATCCTAAAACTTTGAGGGCATACCATTTTAATCAACCCTTTCAACCTATCTACAACAAATATGTAACCCTCATCATCAATGTAACAGAGATCACCTGTTCGTAGCCAACCGTCTGCTGGATTGCTGAAATAAACTGCATTGTGATCATGTATCATTAGATCATTGACAATTGAGGTTAAATAAGTCTTATGTGCATGAATTTAAATTGGTTTAAATTACATTTTAAGAAAGGATCCAATTACATAGATCTTAATTATTAGTTTGAGATTTCTTTAACAAATTTGCTTAATGGAATTTTGTGTGAACCTGCTGTCCAAATGAACGTTGTTGTAGTCTACAACTTAGAGCTGGAGGAAGCTGAACCATCCAAATCAGTGAATTCTCTGACATTTCAAGTTTCCAGGTGAAATTCGTTTTCCACGCTTGTTTCAACATTTGAAGTCATTAAGATATTTTGCAACTTGTAATTAGAAATTTCCATAACATTTACATGACAAATTTCAAAAATTTTAACTTGCTACCATGCTGTCTCTCCATGAAAGTACCAATTGGCATCATTTTTTACTTCTTTAAATTCATGTAAATTAATATTCCGGCAGAATTTTTCTCTGAGATTTCAAGTTTCGAGGTGAAGTTCGTTCTCCATGCTTGTTTCAACATTTGAAGTCATTAAGATATTTTGCAACTTGTAATTAGAAATTTCCATAACATTTACATGACAAATTTCCAGATTTTTAACTTGCTACCATGCTGTCTCTCCATGAAAGTACCAATTGGCATCATTTTTTACTTCTTTAAATTCATGTAAATTAATATTCCGGCAGAAAATTTCTCTGCTTCTCTGCCACTATTCAACTAGAGTTACCTTAATTTTTCATGAACACAATACGATTGTAATGAATTCCTTATTGTATGGGTGTGCTTCTCTACATTCAAATCTCTTTCTCGATGAAAATTTGGGTGACCTGGAATATCTTAGGTTTTATTTGTATGACCCTTTTGTAGGTTTTATTTGTATGACCCTTTTGTAGGTATATGCATGGATGGAGGAGCCCAGGATTATATTGGTGATGGGTGGGGTTGGAATATCTTAGGTTTTATTTGTATGACCCTTTTGTAGGTATATGCATGGATGGAGAAGCCAAGGATTATATTGGTGATGGGTGGGGTTCCTCGTACTCTAAAGAACTAGAGGCCTTGGAGAGGCCTCTAACCTAAACAATTGCCTTAACCCTTTTAATGTCAATCATACAAATCACAATATAACTACTTACAACACTCGTACATTTGGTGATGGGTGGGGTTCCTCGTACTCTTGGTTCCTCGTACTCTAAAGAACCAAGAGTGTTGGGAGAGGCCTCTAACCTAAACAATTGCCTTAACCCTTTTAATGTCAGTCATACAAATCACAATAAAACTACTTACAACACTTGTACCTTTCATAACAAAGGGTCCACGAAGCCACAATTCTCCTCTTTGATTGGGAGGTAGAGGAGTTCCAGAATCAGGATCAACTACTTTTGCTTCAGTACTTGGGGATAGCATGCCAGCAGTTCCATAGTGTCTACTTTCTTCTTGGGTGTTTGTGGATGCTCCTATTCTTGTTGTTTCTGTCAAACCATTGCAGGAATAGACTTCAGAATAAGTTTAACTTGTAAATTCATCGAGATAGTCTAGAGACAATTGTAATCCAAAGATGATTACCTATAGATGCCAGCTTCAATCTTAATTTTTGAATATTAGTTGGTCAGAGTTAGACTTGTTACCTGCCTACATCACAGCTTGGCTGGGAAAAGTATGCACAGGCCAATGAGACATTAAAGGTGAAATCTTGCTGATCCTGGTGATTGTGGAAAGACAATCTTAATTTTTGAATATTAGTTGGTCAGAGTTAGACCATAAACACAAGCCCTGTGCCTACATCACAGCTTGGCTGGGAAAGACAATCTTAATTTTGAATATTAGTTGGTCAGAGTTAGACCATAATCACAAGACCTGTGCCTACATCACAGCTTGTGCAAAGACAATCTTAATTTTTGAATATTAGTTGGTCAGAGTTAGACCATAAACACAAGCCCTATGCCTACATCACAGCTTTGCTGGGAAAGACAATCTTAATTTTTGAATATTAGTTGGTCAGAGTTAGACCATAATCACAAGACCTGTTCCTACATCACAGCTTGGCTGGGAAAAGTATGCACAGGCCAATAAGACATTACAGGTAAAATCTTGCTGATCCTGGCGATTGTGGAAATTTTTTAAGTAGCTTCAGAAAACTTTCTAATCTTTGGTGGATGTTCCACTAAAAGACTCTGCAGGCAAACAACAGATCTTGAGCAGCAAGTGGCATTTTCTACAGTTTGTCAAAAAGAAAAAGTCATTCTTATCTTCAAAGATGAAGATCAAGATCCTGCTTCTCCTTAAGTTGAGAAGAGAAGTCAAAGGAAGCGATTAGGTGAGAATTTAATTGTTTAGACTGGATGGCTTGTAAGGGACAGTTGTTCCACCATCTTCAATTAAACAAAGAGGACAAAACAGAGCAGTTTATTTTAATAGTAATCAGGCTAGGAATAGACTTGATAAGTCTAGGAATAGACTTGATAACCTCCTTAGACGCCACTCTATAGTAGGAAGGAAGGAGATACCAATACCTTGCTTGCTGCCATGACAGCCACTTCCCTCAAGACTCATCCCATAAATTGGAGAGTAGTAATAAACTCTTGGCCTCTAAAACAGACCTTTACATTCCCTGGAAAGGGCTAAGGGGATAGGATGTTCCACCATATGCTATAAGTGGGTATGGAAAGACCAGCTCGCAAGGAGTCAACCTTCCACTGAATCAAGGATCTGCAGGCTATCAAGCTCTCCAATTTGTACAAAGAGGCAATGAACCACTCATTGAAAAAAGGGATGAGATGAGAACTGTTGGTTACGAATCCGCCATGAGGAAAGGATTTGTTGCTATTGCGCCCTTAGACCTGCAAACCAACATTGAAAGGCCGGAAGGAAGGAATGCCTTCCGTGCCAATCTCCGGAGAAGGCCGGCTCCTGTAGGGTTTTATGGTTTTTAAGATGAGAGTGCAGGAAAGAGATAAAAATGCGGAAAGAATTTACAAATGTGATTGGAGTTGGGTGGGGGGAACTAACAGTACGGCAACACATCGATCACCGCTACTTACTGCATCATAAATACAAAGCATAACCTGAAACTGCAAAATCTAAGTATACTTTTTATATCAAGAGGTGTACGCACAGCTACAATGACTCCCTAACAGACATTCCCTACAAGGAACTAACAGTACGACAGCGCATCAATCACCACTACGGACAGTAACTTGAATAAAAAGTAACCAAGAAATGCCAGGTCCAAGCATGTGTGTTATACAGAGAATTTGTATGCACAGCTACAATGACTCCCTAACAGACATTCCCTACAAGGAACTAACAGTACGACAGTGCATAAATCACCACTATGGACAGCAACATAAACATAACACACAAACTGAAGGAACTGCTACCAAATCTATTCTATGTATCCTCTAATCTATGAAGTCCAGGAGTACCCGGCCACCAAATGCTGAAATGAATCAACAAGCCATGACACAGGAAAACGTAAGGCAGAAATATTAAGTAGAGGCAGCATACAAAATAAAAGCAGTAGAACAGAGCCAGGCATATACTTTATATTGATAAGCAGAAGCACAGTTACAATGGTTCCCTAACAGACATTCCCCTTCCACCCTTTTACAATGAGAATGTCAAAGATATTTATAGACTGAATCCCCTCCCGTTTACAATCCATGGGCACAAGGTCCCAGACAAACATTGGTTGACAAGAGCGGCGGTGGAGCTGCTCAGGCTGACCTTTGTCGGACGGAACTGTACCTGCAACATGGTCTCCCTGAAGGCTGTACAGATATGTGTCAGTGCGCTGAGTAGAACTCCACTAATAGCAGAACTGCAGGTAGCTGAAACAGGTAGGGTCTTTAATTATCTTCAAAAGTGGTAGCTGGTATAAAATAGTGCGTCCCATGCTTGTCCATGTGCTCGGCATGTTTTGGCACGGATATCGAAGTTGGACACCTGTCGGATGATGTTGCCTGACGCGTGTTTGCCCTAAAAGGTAGTCTGTCCAACTTCGCCCTGAATCAAGGCGCAGTCCGACTTCGCCCTGAAAAGGGGGCGCAGTCCGACTTCGCCCTGAAAAAGGGGCGCAGTTCGACTTCGCCCTGACACTCTCCGACTTCGCCCTGAAAGGGGGGCGCAGTCCGACTTTGCCCTGAAAAGGGGGAGCAGTCCGACTTTGCCCCAGCACTTAGTCATTTTTCTGCCAGCCTGCCAGCCTGCTACAAGGTGCGCTCAGAAAGTTGGGAGAAGTACGAACTTCGCACCAAAACTGGATTTCATGGTTCTGCTTCCCGGGGCCATAACTTTTTATCCGCTAACCCGATCGCCTATTATGATATATCGTCGAAAAGCTGGCGAGAAGATCTGCAATAATAAAATATCCAGAGCTCATTTTGTCCATTTTGTTGCCCCTGTTTATGGCCCACGAAAAACCCGAACACCTCAGCATGCTCTTTGCCGCTTGAAAGCTCCATACTTAAGCCAAAATTTATCAAAAGTTTTAATGTTTGCCAACATTCCTGGCAGCTCACGGGGCATTGAACTTGCCTCGATGTGAGGACCCAGGCCTTTATCCATTGAGCAACAGAGTCACCCTCGCTGTATTCTTGATACTCACTGCCAGCAGCCACCTCTTTCTGAAACCCTTGGCACCCACGGCCCTCTGCTTCTGTCGGAAAACTGAAAAAGAAAACAATGCACAGACTGAATTAAGAAAACAACTAAAACTTTGAATACTAGCCGGATTATTTATACAAAATTTTGCGGCATTATTGGCATGCCGCTAACACCAATCTAGCTTTGGTTGCCTATCCGGTGAACCTGCAGTGTCCGGACCAGATCTGATTGTACTTCAGATGATCTTTGAAGTCCGGCTGGCCTCCCAAAGCTTGCCAGGTCGCGAACATGGTGCAACGTGGCAGATTACCATTCATGTCGGTACCCGCACAATTGATGGACGATGTGGCAAGGAGATTTTTCAGACGGGAGCCCTCTTCGGGTACCGGTTGCGGTAATGGTTGGAGCCAATACCACCACGGTGGAGACTGTAGGTGAACATTCATTTCTCCGCTTGTGAGGTCAAGGCTGTTCACCAAACCTTGATTCCTCCGGGGTGTCTTCTATTAGCTTAAAAAAGGGCGTCTGCGCTCAAGAAATCTGGATCTTCAGCTCAGTCAGAGTCGCCAGGTGATTTTGCCAGATGAAGGCAAGCCAAAGATTCACCAACTCGGGCTTCCTTAAAATATGGAGACTGATCGTCTCACCTCACGGATTCATTTATGTGAGCTTGGCAATCAGCCGGCCTGACATGCTCACCTAGAGCATCGGTATTAATTTCGTAAAGTCAGGCTAGTTTCCCGGGTTCCTCGCTCGCCACCTTCTCGTTTGAAAGAAAGCGTCAAGACTGGTCTTTTGGACGCAGAGAATATGAACGTGCAGAGTCGCCAGGTGCTCTGATTTTGAACAGCAATGAAGCGAGCACCAGTGCTTCGATTCTGTTTGGGGGTGAGAAACTTCCTTGTCCTACCGAGGATTCGAAAAGAAACTGTCAGCCCGAGCGAGGACGAGCTTGAGATCTTCCAAATGCGAGACAAAGTGTCCCACCGGGCGTGCCAAAAACTGTTGGTTACGAATCCGCCATGAGGAAAGGATTTGTTGCTATTGCGCCCTTAGACCCGCAAACCAACATTGAAAGGCCGGAAGGAAGGAATGCCTTCCGTGCCAATCTCCGGAGAAGGCCGGCTCTGTAGGGTTTTATGGTTTTTAAGATGAGAGTGCAGGAAAGAGATAAAAATGTGGAAAGAATTTACAAATGTGATTGGAGTTGGGTGGGGGGAACTAACAGCATGGCAACACATCGATCACCGCTACTTATCGCATCATAAATACAAAGCATAACCTGAAACTGCAAAATCTAAGTATACTTTTTATATCAAGAGGTGTACGCACAGCTACAATGACTCCCTAACAGACATTCCCTACAAGGAACTAACAGTACGGCAGCGCATCAATCACCACTACGGACAGTAACTTGAATAAAAAGTAACCAAGAAATGCCAGGTCCAAGTATGTGTGTTATACAGAGAATTTGTACGCACAGCTACAATGACTCCCTAACAGACATTCCCTACAAGGAACTAACAGTACGACAGTGCATCAATCACCACTACGGACATCAACATAAACATAACACACAAACTGAAGGAATTGCTACCAAATCTATTCTATGTATCCTCTGATCTATGAAGTCCAGGAGTGCCCGGCCACCAAATGCTGAAATGAATCAACAAGCCATGACACAGGAAAACGTAAGGCAGAAATATTAAGTAGAGGCAGCATACAAAATAAAAGCAGAAGAACAGAGCCAGGCATATACTTTATATTGATAAGCAGAAGCACAGTTACAATGGTTCCCTAACAGACATTCCCCTTCCACCCTTTTACAATGAGAATGTCAAAGATATTTATAGACTGAATCCCCTCCCGTTTACAATCCATGGGCACAAGGTCCCAGACAAACATTGGCTGACAAAAGCGGCGGTAGAGCTGCTCAGGCTGACCTTTGTCGGACGGAACTGTACCCGCAACATGGTCTCCCTGAAGGCTGTACAGATATGTGTCAGTGCGCTGAGTAGAACTCCACTAACGACAGAGCTGCGAGTAGCTGAAACAGGTAGGGTCTTTAATTATCTTCAAAAGTGGCAGCTGGTATAAAATAGTGCGTCCCATGCTTGTCCATGTGCTCGGCATGTTTTGGCATGGATCTCGAAGTTGGACACCTGTCGGATGATGCTGCCTGATGCGTGTTTGCCCTGAAAGGTAGTCTGTCCAACTTCGCCCAAAATCAAGGCGCAGTCCGACTTCGCCCTGAAAAGGGGGCGCAGTTCGACTTCACCCTGAAAAGGGGGCGCAGTTCGACTTCGCCCTGACACTCTCCAACTTCGCCCTGAAAGGGAGCGCAGTCCGACTTCGCCCTGAGAAAGGGGCGCAGTCCGACTTCGCCCTGAGAAAGGGGCGCAGTCCGACTTCGCCCTGAGAAAGGGGCGCAGTCCGACTTCGCCCTGAAAGGGGCGCAGTCCGACTTCGCCCTAAAAAGGGGCGTAGTCCGACTTCGCCCTGAAAAGGGGGCGCAGTCCGACTTCGCCCTGAGAAAGGGGCACAGTCCAACTTCGCCCTAAAAAGGGGGAGCAGTCCGACTTCACTGCGAAGTCGGACTTCGCCCCAGCACTTAGTCATTTTTCTGCCAGCCTGCTACAAGGTGCGCTCAGAAAGTTGGGAGAAGTACGAACTTCGCACCAAAACTGGATTTCATGGTTCTGCTTCCCGGGGACATAACTTTTTATCCGTTAACCCAATTGCCTATTATGATATATCGTCGGAAATCTGGCGAGAAGATCTGCAATAATAAAATATCCAGAGCTCATTTTGTCCATTTTATCGCCCCTGTTTATGGCCCGCGAAAAACCCGAACACCTCAGCATGCTCTTTGCCGCTTGAAAGCTCCATACTTAAGCCAAAATTTATCAGAAGTTTTAATGTGGCAAAATTGCCAACAAGAACCTTAACCTCCAAAGGAATATGGATCCATTTGTGGTTATAGGTAGATGCAGAGATCCCCAGATCTGATGAGAACATTCCAGGATTCACCTCCCATTAAGGCTCTAGTTAAACACTTTACCACAAGATATTCACCTCCCATGAAGGCTCTAGTTAACCACTTTACAGCAAGACATTTACCTTGAGTGATAGGATCAATAATGGCAAGCCTGCTTTGGGCCTTAGGGGTGATGCAAAGATTCAAAGGAATAGCTGGTAAGGAATGAGCCCGTTCCATTTGCTCCATAGGAACCATCTCAGTATAGAGCTGAACTTATGGTAACCAGCTCTAGCCGGAAGCCAGCAAGAGTAATAAACATATCTTGTTGAGGACCTGGACCTTACCTCCCAACGATGCATTGTTTGGGGTTGCATGAAGATGGTTTGTTTATGCATTGCTTGCATTTGTTTGAGTGAATAGTTTGTTTCTTTTTAGAATTGAATGTATTGTTTGAATTGCATTTCAGTTGATTAATTTATTTCTTTTGAATTTTGTGTGAAGATGGTTGTTTCGTTTGAGTGAATAATTTGTGTTGATTTTGAAGTGTAGTTAGGCCATCTTGGTCAATGCTTTGAGAAACTTTTATTTAAATTTCATTCAACTTAAATGAAGATGGGTTGCATGAAGATGCTTTGTATATGTATTGTTTGCATTTGTTTGAGTGAATAATTTGTTTCTCTTTTTTCAATTTGTTTATTTTGTTTCAATTGCATTTCAAGTGAATAATTTGTTTCTTTTGAATTTTGCATGAAAATGGTATTTTATGCATTGTTCATTTGAGTGAATAATTTGTTTTAATTTCAAAATTTAGTTAGTCCTAATTTGAATATGGTTGTTTATGCATTGTTCGTTTGAGTGAATAATTTGTTTTGATTTCAAAATTTAGTCAATCCTAATTTGTTTCTTTTGAATGTTGCATGAAGATGCATTGTTTGCATTTGTTTGAGTGAATAATTTGTGTTGATTTCAAAATTTAGTCAGTCCCTGTTAATCGATGCTTCGACAAACTTTCATTTGAATTTTGTTCAACTTAAATGAAATAGGTGTTACCTGAAGATGGTTGTTTCGCATTTTCACTCGGTTGAGTGAATAACTTCTATTTGAGCATTGTTTGAATTTGTTTGAGTGAATAACTTTTATCTGAATTTCATTCAACTTACATTTGAGTGATTAACTTTCATTTGAATTTCATTCAACTTACATGAAGAGGTGTTACCTGAAGATGGTTGTTTATGCATTATTTGCATTCGTTTGGGTGAATACGAGTGAATAACTTTATTGAGCATTGTTTGCTTTTGTTTGAGTGAATAACTTTTATCTGAATTTCATTCAACTTACATGAAGAGGTGTTACCTGAAGATGGTTGTTTATGCATTCTTTGCATTCGTTTGAGTGAATAATTTGTTTCGTTTGAGAATTGAATGTTTTGTTTGAATTGCATTTAAGGTGAATAATATTTTTCTTTTGAATGTTACGTGAAGATTGTTGTTTATGCAATAAATTGTTCCTTTTGAATGTTTTGTTTAAACTGTTCAGATTATTTTTAATGGAAGGAGTCTTTTCTTTTGAGAATTGAATGTTTTTTTTGTTGTTTTGTTGTTTATGCATTGTTTGCATTCATGTGAGTGAATAAATTGTTTCTTTTGAATGTTTTGTTTAAACTGTTCAGATTATTATTAATGGAAGGAGTCTTTTCTTTTGAGAATTGAATGTTGTTCTTTGAATTGCAGTTCAGGTGAATAATTTGTTTCTTTTGAATGTTTTGTTTGAACTGATCAAATTATTTTGAATGTAAGGAGTCTTTTCTCTTTAAATGGAAAGAGTCTTCTCTCATTGAACAATGACAAGATGAGCCTAACTCTTTTGGTTACATTTGCAGGTTCTTTTACCCTATATGGTAGTTATATCGATTCATATCATATCATGGACGGAAATTTCTTTAGTGTTACATCCTTGATGGGAGTTCTATTGGGGTTCTATTGAGTTACATCATATCATGGATGAGAATTTATTTACTGTGGTCAGGTACATTTATGTTTATATGAAAGTTTTGTTTGAACTGATCAAATTATTTTGAATGGAAGGAGTCTTTTCTTTGAACAATGAGAAGAATGATTTGAATAGGAGTCTTTGAATAATAAGAAGAACAATGACAAGATGAGCCTAACTCTTTTGGTTACATTTTGAATGGAAAGAGTCTTTTTCTCTTTGAAAAATGACAATATGAGCCTAACTCTTTTGGTTACATTTGCAGGGGAAGTTCTATTGAGTTACATCATATCATGGATGGGAATTTCTTTACGGTGGTCAGGTATATTTATGTTTATATGGATTGATATATTTATAGAGTTTTTTAAGTGTTAAGTCACTCACCTCACCTCCTATGCATGCATATTTTTAGATTGACTAACAAATCAAAAGTTATATATAATATAGAGTGTTTTTATGTTTTTAGAACTTTGATAATGTCTTTGTTAAATTGGCATTTCTATATGGCAGTTACATCATGGATGGGATGGGATGGGAGTTCTATATGATAGTTACATTATGGATGGGAGTTCTATATGGCAATTACATCATGAATGGGAGTTCTATTGAGTTACATCATATCATGGATGGGTCAGGTGAATTTCTTTAGTGTGGTCAGGTATATTTATGTTTATATGGATTGATATCATAGTAGTCAAACTCTTTTGGACTCTCGAGTACTCGGTCGAGTCCGAGTCCGAGTCCGAGTGGGATCAGCCGTGCCGAGCCCACTCCGACTCATTTTTTTTGGACTCAATCGAATCCGACCGAGTCCTGGGCCGAGTCCGAGTCCAACACGGACTCCCGAGTCCCGACGTCGGGACTCGGATGGCCTAAGAAAAATGGAAGTTCAAAAATAAAAGAAAAATTACGTCTAGGGCGGTTAAGTGTTGATGATGCTCTACGACTTAAGTATCCACATTGGCCAGTGCGCAATCAAGAACAAGACACTGAAATAACGTTGAAATCTTTGTTTATTATATTAACGAGAGAATGTCCAATTGTGCTTCTAAAACCTTCTGAATGCTTATCCCTCAACTATAATTTATTTTAATACAAATATATCTTTCGTCGATGGATACATCATCTACGTCTTGTTTGGGAATGGGAACCGCTTCAGAATGCACGTATGCATGTCCTGTAGGGTGTGGCGATTCGGGCGGAGAATGGCATGATTTTTGGAGGTGTTTGATCAAGGAAGGCTTGAGGCCGCCAGTGTTGAGACCTCTTCTGGAAAGTTCGTCGCACAGTTCTTGCACCTTCATTTTATTCCATTCTTTTCCCTCCTTCAATGCACCCTCTCTCATCGTCGTTACTGCCATCATCGCCATTGCAACCAATACACACCACCACGCTGCAATAGAAAAAAAAAAAACGATAATTTATTTCGCTTTGAAACCTTCGAGACCTCTTCTGGAAAGTTCGTCGCACAGTTCTTGCACCTTCATTTTCTTCCATTCTTTTCCATCCTTCAATGCACCCTCTCTTATCGCCGTTACTGCCACCATCGCCATTGCAGCCAATACACACCACCACACCACAATAGTAAAAAAATTAAAAACGATAATTTATTTCGCTCTGAAACCTTCGACCGCCAACGAAACAATTGCTACACATGAAGCTCCCCCAAATAATGAAATGGAAGTTCAAAAAAAAAGAAAAATTACGTCTAGGGCGGTTAAGTGTTGATGATGCTCCACGAATTAAGTATCCACATTGGCCAGTGCGCAATCAAGAACAAGACATTGAAATAACACTGAAATCTTTGTTTATTATATTAACGAGAGAATGTCCAATTTTGCTTCTAAAACCTTCCAAATGCTTATCCCTCAACTATAATTTATTTTAATACAAATATATCTTTCGTCGATGGATACATCATCTGCGTCTTGTTTGGGAATGGGAACCGCTTCAGAATGCACGTATGCATGTCCTGTAGGGTGTGGCGATTCGGGCGGAGAATGGCATGATTTTTGGAGGTGTTTGATCAAGGAAGGCTTGAGTCCGCCGGTGTTGAGACCTCTTCTAGAAAGTTCATCACACAGTTCTTGCACCTTCATTTTATTCCATTATTTTCTCTCCTTCAATGCACCCTCTCGCATCGTCGTTACTGCCACCATCACCATTGCAACCAATACACACCACCAAGCCACAATAGGGAAAAAAAAATGATAATTTATTTTGCTCTGAAATCTTCGAGACCTCTTCTGGAAAGTTCGTCGCACAGTTCTTGCACCTTCATTTTCTTCCATTCTTTTCCCTCCTTCAATGCACCCTCTCTTATCGCTGTTACTGCCACCGTCGCCATTACAGCCAATACACACCACCACACCACAATAGAAAAAAAATTAAAAACGATAATTTATTTTGCTCTTAAACCTTCGACCGCCAACGAAACAATTGCTATGCATGAAGCTCCCCCAAATAATGAATTTTCGCTTCTACCTTGAATTTTGTTAAGCAGTCTTCAAAAACAACTTTCCATTCAAAAACCGTAAAATGGCTAGGATTAAATATTAGCTGTATTAATATTTGAAGATTTTTTTTTTCTCAAGAACCTTTTAATAAAAGTAAAGTTAATTGATCCCAACCATCTAGATAATCGAATCTAAATAGCCCACCAGTTTTTTTTAAACATGGTATTTGAATATTTTATTTATTAAATATGGTGGACTAAGTTAGGGTGATTCCGTCCCATGGTTTCTCTATTAAAGATGGTATTTTATTTATTAAACATGGTGGACTAAGTTAGGGTTATTGGAGAATTTATTATTATTCTCAGTTTATTATTATTTAAAGTTTTTATTATTTAATGTTAATAATGTTTTCATTATATTATTTATTTATAATTTTATAAACCAAAGTGGTCATGCCTGCAAAGGTCTAGTCTGTTCCAAATCCTCTAAGTGCACGCCAGACCGACAACAATGGTATGAATCTCGAGCGACCAATGGTCCTCTTCATGCGGGGTTATAAAATATTGAGGTGGTATAGGCTTGTTGGGGGCAGCCCTTATAGTCACTTGGCAATTACTAAAAATATTGTGGATGTAATCAACTCCCTATGGATCCGAAAAAAAATTATAAAACAAAACTATTAGCTTGCTATTAGAATATGTTCCTTCCTCTTATTAATTTCTTATTTGTATAATGTTGAATGTTGAGTAAGTGTGTTAGAATATACTAATAAGTAATATGAATGAAAAAACTTATTTTTCAATAAAAATTTGTATTTTTTTTATTTTTTATTTTTTTCTGAGTTTTTAGTGAGTCTTACCAAGATTTTTTGTTGAGTCCGAGTTTGACTCCCGAGATGAACTTTTTGAGTCCGAGTCGAGTCCGAGTTTTGCTACTATGATTGATCTATTTCTAGAGTTGTGCAAATGTTCAGTTATTCATATCTTATGCATATTTTGTATATTTTCAGTTTGACTAACAAACCAAAAGTTATATATAATATAGTGCTTTTATGTTTTTAGAGCTTTCTTAGAATAAGAGAATATTCTCATAAGTTCCACTATGATAGACACTTGATTTTCCACTCCTCAATGTGTCAGGAGAACTCTCAGTGGTGTCTTCATCAGGTTTGATGAGTTGTTGTAATCCAACGGCTTTCATTGATCAACTTTGTTATTTATACAAAGTTGATCCTTAGAATAAATCAATCAATTCTATTTTATTTCTTCAAACTCTTGTAATGCTTTGCAGATCTACACTTGGGAATTCTAACATGGTACCAGAGTAGGATAGAATCTGCTAGCATTCTCTTTTGAAAGTTTTTTTTTTGAGCTGGTTCTTAATCTCCTTCTCAAGGAAAGAGATTTTTTTATATAGTTGCAATTTTTTGGAAAACATTTGTTTATGGTATTTCAGTTCATCTCTATTCTTTTACCATAGATATATATATTTTTTCCATCCAAAATTTTTTCTCCACTTGATTTTTTTAGAAAACCTTTGCTTAAGCATATATTTTCTCTCTCCTTCTAATACACGTAGTTCTTCTGGCCCAAAAGCCATCCCTGCATGCTCTAAACGAAGGATTTAAATATATAGTTTTTTTTTCTTCAACGGCTTTTTCCCCAATCGTTTACGTTTAATCCTTTTACTCCACGCTATTCGTAGTAGACAACATTTGTTGTCACTGACGTGGAGTATTACTCTAAATGTTTACTTCGCTGGGAAATTTCTAAAAATCTCATCATTTGTATGGTATTCCGAATTATCTTCGTCTATAATTACGTGGATATCGTTCCTAATATAAGACTCATCGTCTATAATTAATAGACATGAGTTTCTTATTAAAATCGTGATTTCCTTAAAAATCGTGATTTTTGTGGCGCTCCTTGACCTCCTCCTTTAGGAGACAATATCCACTGATTCTAACGTTTCAAAGATATCGTGAATCATAGCGATTTTCCTCTTGTTATTATCTTTGGCGCTCCGAGAGTAAATCGCGTATTCCATATTTATATATACTGTTGCTTATTCATCTACTTTCTCAAAAGTTCAAGATTCTCATAATTTGATTGCCCTTTGCTATATTATTTTTTTCTTGGAGAAGTCTCTGCATTTTGTGTCTCTGGTTGTAGGTCTTTGTGGTTTTTCAAGTCTGTAGCGCCTTCCATATCAAACTATCGCCAGCTAGTTGATTCAAACCTGTTTCTAGAGAATGGAGACGTTCGTTCATACAAACTTCTATTGGTTGGCGGCCTCCTCGTTTGCAGGTAGATGAAGCTCCAACTGATAAGGAGTCTTCGAACTCTCTGGTATCGCCCATCTCGCGCCGTTGCTTAATAGAGCTCGAGCCCTGAATCTGAGTGGCGAAGCTTGGAAGCGTCCGTTCCAAAGAATCTTGCTAGTCTTCAAACTCTTTGTTCACGCTTTCTGGCGCCTTCCTTGTTCCGCCTTCTGCTAAAATGTTCTACTGGCACCTGCTATCCTAGGTATATTTTTTAAATTATTTTTTTAATAACTCTTATGGCAGGTTCTACCCTTCCTCAAAGGACAGCTTTAGAAATTCGTTGATCTTCGTCAGAAGCTGGAGCTCTGCTCACCCTCTTTTCCATTTGTTTGACTAAATTCTTGTCATCCTTTTATTTTAATCTGTGTAATTTGTAGCCACCCGTCCTCTCGTTGGCATGGGTTTCAAAGCCTTAATAAAATCCATTCTTAGGGGGGTGTTCGAGTGTTGTTTTTGCACCATCGCAGTTCAAGGGGGGTCTCGTTGTCTATGCGTCTTTGTCTTTTCGTCATTCGCACCTCGTCTCTATGCCTTTAATCTTGCTTTGATATTTTATGCCTATAGTCTTAGTCTAAATTAATGTTTTTTCTTTCCTTTTGATATATTATATATGCAAATATCTAAAATTAATTTTATATTTCTTTAAAATTAAAAGAAATTTTTACAAATTATTAAAAATAATCTTGCTAATTTCTCTTTTAAGCAAAGTTATATATAATTGCTTAAGGTATAGAAAATTTTTTGGTTTGTGCAAATATAATTCACTTGCAAAATTTTGTTTTATTTTTTACCTTTAGAATATTTTAGCAAGATTTTTTTAATTGTGAAACTAAGATTTAAAATAGCATATCTTTAAATATAGTTTTTTAATACTTTAACTATATTTCTTTTAAAAATCTAAAATATTTCCTAAATTTGTAATTCTTTCTAAACAAATATTATATAACTAATAGTTCCCTCAAGTAAGGGCGAGTTATACAGAATACCATTAGAGGCCTGGTTGATATTAGCCTATGTTCCAAGTATCAAATCTTTCAATACTTATAGTTTCCCTCTCGTAAGGGCGGGTATTTGATAAGACAAGATATATAGGCCTGGCATATTTGTATTCCTTTAATCAACTTAATATCAATTGTCTCAAAAATACATATAGTTTCCCTCAAGTTAGGGCGGGTATTTTTTGAGTCGTTTGGTATTCCTTAGGAATTGACATTTTTTTTTTTCTTTCGTCCCTCTTCATATATCAAGTTTTCGTTAAAATTACTTATTGTTTTCCTCTCGTAAGGGCGGGTAATTTTTTGAAATTTGATATCTACCTAAGGATATAAATCAAAATTGTCAATTGCCTTCACTTTTTTAAAGATAAAGGGGGAACTTTGGGTTAACTTTAAAAATGAATTCAATTGATCTTCTCACTTCTCATAACTACCATTCATGGAAATCCAAAGTTTTAAATCTAATTTCTCATAAAGGTCTCACCCATCTATTAGAAGAAAACCAACCTGAGTTTGATAAAGAATATGAAAAATTTGTTCACAAAGGAAAAATGTATGAAACTATAGGTATCATTAGCTCTAATGTTCATGAAAGTTTGTGGTTTCATATTAAAAATTGTAAAATTCCTCATGAAAGTTGGGAAAAACTAAAAAATTTGTTTGGAAAAGTAGATCAATTAAGATCAATGTAGCTAGAAGCAGAACTAACATCTTTGTGTCTTGATGATTTTAGCAGTATTATTGACTTCCTTACCAAATTCAAAGAAATATTATCCCAATACAAAGGCAATGGGAAGACTAAGACTGATGAAGAGTGCATTTATCTAATTCTATCTAAACTAAATGGAGCATTTCATATCTTTGCCACCACTTTTCTATCTACAAAAGATGCTCTTGGTGCAACCTTTAAAATGCTCTCTTTAGAAGAATTTTGTGATAGACTAAATAGGGAAGAAACAAAAATTGCAAGATATGAGTCATCTTCCTCTTCCTCTAAATCTTTAGAGAGGAATCCCACAACCTGTACTCACTACAAAAAGAATGGTCATTTCGCAAACAAATGCTGGAAAATGCTGCAACAACTAGAGGCAGCTATGAAAGATCAGAAAATAGACAATACAAATCAAATAGGGAAAGCTCTAAATGTTCAAGGGAAAACCTCCAATTCTTCCTCTAATTATTGGGTCCTAGATTTTGGAGCCACTCATCACATGACTGCTTCAGATGAGTCATTATATTCTATCTCCTCTAGTTCTACTTGAAGCATAGAAGTGGGTGACTCTTCCTTTATCCCAGTCAAATGAAAGGGGGACTTAACCATTTATGGTGGCTCTATTGAAAATGTTCTCTATGTTCCAAACATTGCCACAAATCTTCTCTTAGTCTATCAAATTTGTACTTCTGGAAAGGGGAAAACAGTTCTCTTCTCTCCAACAGGAGTTGAGATAAGGGACTTTCAAGATCCTCATTCTCTCATAGCCAAAGGAGATATTGATCACAACTCTCGCCTTTTCCACTTTAAAGGATTCAAAAATCCTGAAGGGGCATCCTGTTTTGTGGCTCATGGAGATCTTCAAAGTAAAATTTGGCATGAAAGGTTTGGTCATCTTAGTTACAACTACCTAAAGGAACTAAGCACCCATAATATGGTAACAGTTTTACCCCAAGTATCTTCTATTAATGGAGTTTGTCCTAGATGTCCCCTTGGAAAGCAACACCAAGATCCTTTTCACCCAAGTAGTTCTTTAAAAGCTTCATCCCCTTTAGAACTAATCCACAGTGACTTGATGTCTTTTCCTGAACCTTCTTTCGAAGGAGCAAAATATGCTCTAACCTTTATTGATGAATTTTCTAGGAGAACTTGGGTCTACTTCCTAAAATATAAAAGTGATGTTCTATCCCACTTCAAAGTCTTCAAAGCCTTAGTTGAAAATCAGGCCTCCTGTAGAATCAAGAAAATTTGCACAGATAATGGGGGTAATACTGCAACAATGAGTTCTCCATATTTCTTTCAAGTCATGGCATCATTCATCAACATTTTGTCTCCCATAATCCTCAAAAAAATGGCATTGCAGAAAGGAAAAACCGGACATTGAAAGAGATGGCAAATTGTATGCTCCATTCAAGAGATGTTCCAAAAGTTTTTTTGGGTAGAAGCTATTAACTGTGCCAATTATATTCAAAATCGCACACCTCATAAAGTTCTTGACCATTTAACTCCT
Source organism: Wollemia nobilis (assembly GCA_028583015.1). Taxonomy (NCBI): domain Eukaryota; kingdom Viridiplantae; phylum Streptophyta; class Pinopsida; order Araucariales; family Araucariaceae; genus Wollemia; species Wollemia nobilis. Next base: position 101,924 of record JAQPPZ010004829.1, read on the forward strand.
GAAGAAGCATGGTCTGGATCAAAACCAAATGTTTCCTACTTCAATATTTTTGGGTGCACTGCTTGGGCTCACATCCCAAAGAAGAAAAGGAAGGCTCTAGATAAGAAAAGCAAAAAGCTCATGTTTGTTGGTTATTATGAAGAATTGAAAGAATACAGGCTTCTTGATCCCTCAACTCATGAGGTCTTCTTTCATAGGAATGTCCAATTTGATGAAACATTCCCTCAAAAAGATCCTCAAAATCCCTCTTCCTCCATTGAGCCTTCTCCTATAATAGAACCTCAATATTATGAAGAGCCAACTCTTGAAGTTAACTTGGTTATTGATAATCAAGATGAAGAACCTGTAACTCCAACTCAATGGCTTTCAACTCCTTCCACTCCCTCCACTATGCCAAAATGGGCCCGCACCATTGTTAAAGAAGCTACTCCTTACATCCAAAATCTTCCATCAACCAGATCTTCCAACCCCATAGGCACTGGTCTTGTCTGTCAGTCTATTTTCTCTGATCCTCAATCCTTCAAAGAAGCCTCAGGTATCAAAGCATGGGATGATGTAATGGAAAATGAATTCTCTTCTTTAATCAAGAACAAAACTTGGTATTTAGTTCCCTTTCCAAAAGGAAGGAAGTTAGTTCGTTGTAAATGGATCTTCGAAACAAAATATGGGCCTAATGGAGAAATAGACAAACACAAAGCTTGTCTAGTAGCCAAAGGTTTTTCTCAAATTGAATGTATTGATTATGAAGAAACCTTTGCTCAGTTGCTAAAATAGACTCTGTTAGACTGGTTCTTGCTTTGGTTGCTTCCCATAAGTGGCATGTCTATCAAATGGATGTAAAAAGTGTTTTTTTACATTGAGAATTAAAAGAAGAGATATTCATGGAACAACCTGCTGGTTTCACTCAAGACCCCTCTCTTGTTTGTAGGCTTAAAAAATCTCTCTATGGCCTCAAACAAGCCCCTAGAGCTTGGTATGAAAAGATGGACTCCTTCCTTCTTTTTGCAGGTTTTTCTCATTGTGAGTGTGATAACACAGTTTACATTTGGAGAAATGAAGGCAACATCACCATTCTTTTTCTTTATGTTGATGATCTTCTTCTCACTGGAAGCAACTTGACTCACATTCAAACTCTAAAAGACTCCCTCTCTGAAAAATTTGAAATGGTTGATCTAGGTAAAGCTCATTATTTCCTTGGGATCCAAATAAGTCAAACGGATGCAGGAATTTCATTGTGTCAACAAAAGTACACTCTAGATATTCTTCCAAGATTTAAAATTACAGATTGCAAACTCTCTCCTAACCCCTTTCAATCTGGAATTAAACAGATTGCAAACCCTCTCCTAACCCCTTTCAATCTGGCATTAAACTTAGTACTTACTGCACATCCCCTCTATGTGATGCAACTCTTTACCGACAGCTTGTAGGGAGTCTGTTGTACCTTACTCATACTCACCCAGATATCTCATATGTTGTTGGCCTCACATCTAGATTTTCTCATCAACCCCATTTTAGTCATTGGCAAACCGCAAAAAGAATCCTTCGTTACTTGCAGGGCACTACTCACTTTGGGCTCTTTTATAAGGGAAAATCCATTGATATTATTGGCTACTCAGATTCAGATTGGGCAGGTTCAATAGAATATAGATGTTCAACCTCAGGATATGTCTTTTGCCTTGGTTATTCAACAATAGCCTAGTTATGCAAGAAACAACAAGCAGTAGCATTATCTTCTACAGAGGCAGAATACAGGGCAGCAGTGTTAGCTAGTCAGGAAGCTCTTTGGCTTCATCAAATAATGAAAGAATTTGGTTTCACCTATGAAAAGCCTATAACTCTTTGGTGTGACAATCAAAGCACAATTCATATTGCACGAAATCCAGTTGAGCATCAGCGCACCAAGCACATTGAGATACACATGCACTTCATACGACAACATATTCAGAACAGGGATATAAACTTGGAATATATACCAACCAAGGATCAAATTGCAGATATCTTCACCAAGGCTTTTCTTTCTCCGCGTTACCTTCAGTTGCGAGATAAGCTTGGAGTATTGCAGCTATATTGATTGGTCTTATGAGGACAATCTTTGCCATACGAAGACATGCCTCTCTTCTTCTCATAGTTGGTTTTTCCCCACAAGGGTTTTTTCACCAACTATATTATGTAAATGAGTATCTAATCAGGCCAAGTTGTCGAGACTCATATTTTCTTTTTTGTAAAGAGGACAATATTCACCATACGAAGACATGCCTCCCTCATAGTTGGTTTTTCCCCATAGGGGTTTTTTCACCAATTATATTATGTAAATGAGTACCTAATCAGGCAAAGTTGTCGGGACTCATATTTTCTTTTGGTAAAGACGACAATCTTCGCCATACGAAGACCTGCCTCTCTTCTGCTTATAGTTGGTTTTTCCCCACAGGGGTTTTTTCACCAACTATTTATTGTATAAGAGGCAAATCTTCGCCATACGAAGACAAGCCTCTTAATTCCTTTTTTGATTGATGGTTTTTTCCCATTGGGTTTTACCATCTCTTCAAAAAGGAATAATTGTACATGAGTACCTCATCAGGCCTTGTTTCCTGGACTCATTTGTACGATTCTCCCCTAGTATCACTTAAGGGGGGCTTTAGAATAAGAAAATATTCTCTTTAAGTTCCACTAGGATAGACACTTGAGTTTCCACTCCTCCATGTGTCAGGAGAATTCTCAGTGGTGTCTTCATCAGGTCTGAGTTGTTATAATCCAACGGATCTCATTGATCAACTTTGCTATTTATACAAAGTTGATCCTTAGAATAAATCAATCAATTCTAGTTCATTTCTTCAAACTCTTGTAATGCTTTGCAGATCTACACTTGGGAATTCTAACAAGCTTTGACAATGTCTTTGCTAAATTTACCTATTCTAATTAGTTTGAACTAAAGGTTGGAACCATATGTTCAATCATTTATGTATATTTTTGCAGGTTCTTTTACCCTATATGGTAGTTCTATTGAGTTACATTATGTCGGGAATTTCTTTAGTGTGGTCAGATATATCTATGTTTATATGGATTGATATATTTCTAGCGATGTGTAAATGTTCAGTCATTCACCTCCTATGCATATTTTTATATTTTTAGTTTGACCAAAAAACCAAAATTTATATATATTATAGTGTTTTTTTTTTTAGTTTAGCTAGGCTAATTAGTCTACGAAATCAGTCATTCTAGCCGTAAAAAACCATCGTATATTAACCACCCTTAAAAGCCTATCTGGTGTAGTGCATGGAGAATGACATATCTACGAAATTAGTCATTCAAGCTTTTTACAAGACTTCTTACCAGACCTTTTATAGTACAAGTAGAGAAGTTGCTTGCCTTTTCAAAGACTCTTTCACTAGGAGTTCATAGTGATACGTGGAGAGTAACAATACTTTCTAATTAATCATATCTATGAAATTCAGTCATTCTATCTTTTTACAAGACCTACAAGTAAAGAAGTTAGCTTCTTACAAGACCTTTTACAAGTAGAGAAGCTACTTGCCTTTTCAAAGACTCTTTCACTAGGAGTCCATAATGATACATGAAGAATAACAACACTTCCTAATTAGTCATATCTATGAAATTCAGTCATTCTATCTTCTTACAAGACCTACAAGTAAAGAAGTTGACCAAGTCTGGTAATGTTTCTTGATCATAGCCCTAGAATTTAAGTCTTGATTTTTTTCAAGACTTTCAAGAGACTGTTCCATTGGGATTTTGATACTCTTTTCATGGGACTCCTTCATTGGGAGTCTGATAATGTTTCCTGATCATATCTCTAGAAGTAAATAAGTTGCTTGATTTTTCAAGAGACTTTCATTGGGAGTCCGGTAATGTTTCTTGATCACAACCCTATAATTTTAGTCTTTATTTTTTTCAAGACTTTCAAGAGACTCTTCCATTGGGATTTTGACACTCTTTTCACGGGAATCCTTCATTGGGAGTTTGATAATGTTTCTCGATCATAGCTCTAGAATTTCAAAAAGGTAAATACCTTCTAGGGATCAGTTCTAGTTTGACAGAATACTATCTAGAGAGACATTTAAAGAAAGGAAATTTACAATTTACATTTTTAAATACTCTTTCATGGGATTTCGATACTCTTTTCACGGGGAATCCTTCATTGGGAGTTTGATAATGTTTCTTGATCATAGCTCTAAAATTTCAAAAAGGTAAATACCTTCTAGGGTTCAGTTCTAGTTTGGCAAAATACTATCTAGAGAGACATTTAAAGAAAGGAAAATTACAATTTACATTTTTAAATACTCTTTTATGTAAGGAAATGTTTTAAGGAAAGGAAATTTACAATTTTATATACTTTTTCATATAAGGAAATATAAAAACATTCTTGTGTTGGCAAAGGAAAGAAGCCCGTGGATATTGATCTGGGAGTTACTGGTTCTGACCATGCTCCTATTTCTACATGTTTTCACATTGGTGCGATGCTTATTGAGAAGAAAAATTTGCATTTCAAATTGAATGTCTCACATCTTGATTCTACACATTGTAGAGAGTTGATTCGTTGTGTTTGGAATCTGGATCCAAGGCCTTCCGGGAAGGGATGGGTCCCTTGGTGGGATGCTGCTGTCAAAAGGGTGGTTAAATTTTTAAGGGGATGGGGGAGATTTCTGGCTAGAAAAAGGAGGAGGAATATGAAGTCTCTTCGACAAAATCTTGAGGACAGGAGAAAGTTGGAAGCTGATCCTATTAATTCTTCCTTACAAGAAAAAGTTGCTGCTCTAGAGGGAGAAAGCAGGAAAATCGAGGATTATATTGGTAGAGGAGTGCAAGTGAGAATCAGGCTCCATTGGATGAAGGAAGGAGATGCTCCGACTAAATTCTTCTTCAATTACATTCGTAAGAAGAATGCTTTGGAAAAGATTTTAATTCTGCAGTGGGAAGATTGTACTCATACTGAGGAGGGAGAGATAAGGGAGCTTTTTGGTAATCACTTCAGTAAGATTTTTGCGGCATATGAGAGCACTGTGGATGTTCAACAGGCTAGGGATTTGACTAAAGATTGCATTCCAAAGAAGGTTTTCAGCTTTAAGAGTGATTGCATGGCCGCTGATTTTTCCGAGGAATTGTTTGGTGCTTTATCCAGAATGAAGAATGGTAAGTTTCCTGGTCCTGATGGTCTTCCAGCAGAATTTTATAAGCATATGTGGGATTGCATAGGGGAAGACTATACTAAAATAGTAAAGGAAGTGTTTTGAAGGGCTAGGATTTTCTTTTGGGATGAATCAGGGTGTGATTAAATTAATCCCCAAAGGAAGTAATAAGGACAAAATTGGTGGCTGTAGACCTATTACTCTTTTGAATGTTTCGTACAAGATAGTTGCTAAAGCTTTAGCTGGGAAGTAATAAGGATAAAATTGGTGGTTGTAGACCTATTACTCTTTTGAATGTTTCGTACAAGATAGTTGCTAAAGCTTTAGCTTTGAGGCTGCGAGACATTGCTGCTAGAATTGTTAGAGAAGAACAAATTGGGTTTGTGAAAGGGATATTTATTTGGATATTGTTCTTTCTGTCTGGGAGACAATGGAATGGGTGGAAGAATCTCAGCAGCAGGCTCTCTTCTTAAATATAGACTTTGACAAAGCCTATGATAGGGTTGATTGGATGTTTATCTTTAAAATGTTGGAATGGCTTGGGTTTAGCAGCTCTGCAGTTCAGAAGATCCGTATGCTCTTCTCCTTAGATTTTTCCAAGGTGGTGGTCAATGGGAGAATGTTCGAAAGTATTCAGCTTTTCAAATCAATTAGACAGGGTTTGCCCTTTGGCTCCGTTGTTTGTCTTGTCTGCGGATTCTTTGGGATATATGTTGGAAAAAAAGCGGTCAGCTGGGCTTATCAGAGGCATCGCTCTTCCGGAGGGACATCTTCTAAATAGTCATTTTGTTGATGACTCTTTCCTTACTGTGCAGCTGGATAGAGATTCCATTTGGGTATGCAATATTGTCTTCAACAATTTTGTCTTGCTTTTGGGGTAGTGGTGGGTGAGGCTATATCAGATAACTGGTTGATAGGAGCTGAAGATTTGCTTGGTGGGATTAACACTGGCTGGAGGAAAGTTGATGATGGAGAAATTGTTAGGTAGTTGGGTATTTCCTTTGGCAGGAGGATTTCCCTCTAATCTATGTGGGATTGGTGCATGGATAGGTTTGAAAAGAAGCTTCAGGGTTGGAAAAATAAGCTGATTTCTTTTGTTGGGAAGCTCACTGTTATTAGTAAGGTTCTCCGGAATTGTCACATGTATTACTCCTCTTGTTGTCTTCCTAAATTGACTCAATATAGGAGGTTGGAGACTTGCATTAGGATTTTCTTGTGGGCTAATATGGATGGTTCTAGGCGTGTTCCCCTTATTGCCTGGAAATATTACACTCTTCCTAAAAAGGAGAGTGGTTTGGGGCTTTTGGACATTTAGGTGCATGGAAAAGTTCTTGCTTCTAAGTGGATTACCAGATGCTTGGAGGGTAATTCTGGATGGCAGCGGTTGTTGAGATATCGGATTCAGACTTGTATCAATCTTGATGGGATTCATGGGGCTTTCAGCTTTGAGGTTTTTGTTGGGCATCCTAGTTGATTCAAAATCAGAGGAGGCATCTTGATTAAAAGGATTTGGGAGGCGTGGAAAGAGGTTGTTGGAATGGTTAAATGGGATTTTTTTGGATGATAGGAGAGGTTGGACTCTTTCCTCCAAAGCTATTTGTCTTTGGCAGGAAAATGATATGTATGCTGTGGATAGGCCTAATATGCAATGAAAGAGGCTTAGCAAGAAAGGTCTCTTTAAATGGGCTGATATATGGGATGGGAATGTTGGGCAGTGGATTCCTTTGGCAATAGTTGCTTGTTAAGTTCAAATTAAAACCTTCTGATAAATTCGCTGTTCAACAGATTCAAGGCCTTCTTCCATCTAAGCAGCTATATAAGCTTTCAGGTGGCTTTTCGGGTCTGATTTGGAAATACTGGAGGTGGAATTATGGGAAGCCAATTTGGTGCTTTAAGGCTTCTAAAATTTATCAGTTGATGCTTCCTAGTATCCCTCTTGGGGACATATTGAATGGTAGATGGGGTCTGAATTGTACATGCAAGAAATGAAAGAAATGGTTGTCTGGTTTTTGGAATTTCAGGGTCTCAATACAGCTAAAGGCTTTTGCGTGGTTGGTGATGATGCAAGGTTTGCAAAGCAAAGCTCGGTTAGCCAAGTGTATGCGTATTTCTAATGCTTGCGCTAGTTGTGGTCGGAGTGAAACTATTAAGCACATCTTTTGGGAATGCCCAAGAACAAGGAAGGTTTGGAGAGCAGTGGCATGGCTTTATGGTAGTGTTTCTCAGGGACATATTGGGTGGAAGAAGGTTGTTTTTTGTGACTTCCTTGATTGTATGCCTCATAGAAGGGTGTTTTGGCATGTTATCAGGATCTCTATTCTTTTCAGCATTTGGAAGGATAGATGCAACTTGGTTTTCAGAAATGAGGAGGCCCCTATTGATGCTACTATTGGCAGAGTAGCTAGTTTTGTTTCTGGTCAAATTAAGGTTTTTAGGGATGAAATTTTGAAATACTGCCTTAGAATAGATAAAAGTGCTAGATCTGATTGCTTGCTTTTATTTCACAAGCTGATGTAATGGCTCTTTGTTTTCTGCTGATGTATTTTTTATCCTTTCTTTAATATGAAGTATTTACAACAAAAAAAAAACATTTTTCATATAAGTCTGATAATGTTTCCTGATCATAGCTTTAGAGTTTCAAAAAGGTAAATACCTTCTAAGGGTCAGTTCTAGTTTGGCATAATACTATCTAGTGATCATATCTCTAGAATTTCAAAAAGGGGTTAGTTCTAGTTTGGCAGAATACTATCTAGTGATCATAGCTCTAGAATTTCAAAAAGGTAAATACCTTCTAGGGGTTAGTTCTAGTTTGGCAGACTACTATCTAGTGATCATAACTCTATAATTTCAAAAAGTTAAATACCTTCTAGGGGTCAGTTCTAGTTTGGCATAATACTATCTAGAGAGATATTTAAGGAAAGGAAATTTACGAAATTTACATTAAGGAAGGTATTTAAAGAAATGTTTTAAGGAAAGGAATTTTAATGAATCACTTCAGATAGAAGTTATATTAATGAATCACTTCTTTTTGAATGAGCCTAAATACCTTCTAAGGGTCAGTTCTAGTTTGGCATAATACTATCTAGTGATCATAGATCTAGAATTTTGAAAAGGTAAATACCTTCTAGGGGTTAGTTCTAGTTTGGCAGAATACTATCTAGTGATCATAGCTCTAGAATTTCAAAAAGGTAAATACCTTCTATGGGTTAGTTCTATTTTGGCAGAATACTATCTAGTGATCATAGCTTTAGAATTTCAAAATGGTAAATAGCTTCTAGGGGTCAGTTCTAGTTTGGCAGAATACTATCTAGAGAGATATTTAAGGAAAGGAAATTTACATTTTTATATACTCTTTTATGTAAAGAAATGTTTTAAGGAAAGGAATTTTAAAAAGGTAAATATCTTCTAGGGGTTAGTTCGAGTTTTGCAGAATACTATCTAGTGATCATAGCTCTAGAATTTCAAAAAGGTAAATACCTTCTAGGGGTTAGTTCAAGTTTGGCATAATACTATCTAGTAATTTCAAAAAGGTAAATACCTTCTAAGGGTCAGTTCTAGTTTGGCAGAATACTATCTAGAGAGATATTTAAAGAAAGGAAATTTACATTAAAGAAATGTTTTAAGGGAAGGAAGGAAATTTACATTAAAGAAATGTTTTAAGGGAAGGAAGGAAATTTACGTTCTTATATACTCTTTCATTTAAAGGAATGTAAAAAACACTCTTTCATGTAAGGAAATATTTTTTTATATAATCTTTTGTGTTACACTTAATTTGTTCAATTAAGTAAATCTTCACTTCATATTAAATTGTAACGAAGAGGACTTAGTGTAAGTAAGAAAAACATTATATTAAATTGTTACATAGGATTTACAGGATACATATGATTTACAGGATTTTGGTAACATGAGGTAAATGTAATTCTCTTCCTCCTAAGGATGTAAGAGATTTTAGCAAAGGACTTAGTGTAAGTAAGCAAAACATTATATTAAATTGTTACATAGGATTTACAGGATTTTGGTAACATGAGGTAAATGTAATTCTTTTCCTCCTAAGGATGTAAGAGATTTTAGAAGGTGTTATTCATCTTATCTCTTTCATCACAAGCAAGCAAAACATTATATTATAATATTACATAGGATTTACAGGATACATAATGTTACATAGGATACATAGGATTTTACAGGATTTTGGTAACAGGAGGTAAATGTAATTATCCTCCTCCTAAGGAGATTTTATAAGGTTTTATTCATATTATCTCTTTTATCCCAACATTCACTACTATAGTTTTAGCTTCTCATTAATATAATATAATATAATCCTCCAAACCGTCATATTCGGGTTTCTCTAAGAGGGTGGTTATAAACTGCCCTCTTATCCCTAAGACAGGGGTTATGAACTGTCCTCTTAGGTCACCCTAAGACCGAAGTTATATTAATGAATCACTTCTTTTTGAATGAGCCTAAATACCTTCTAAGGGTCAGTTCTAGTTTGGCATAATACTATCTAGTGATCATAGATCTAGAATTTCGAAAAGGTAAATACCTTTTAGGGGTTAGTTCTAGTTTGGAAGAATAATATCTAGTGATCATAGCTCTTGAATTTCAAAAAGGTAAATACCTTCTAGGGGTTAGTTCTAGTTTGGCAGAATACTATCTAGTGATCATAGCTCTAGAATTTCAAAAAGGTAAATACCTTCTAGGGGTCAGTTCTAGTTTGGCAGAACACTATCTAGAGAGATATTTAAGGAAAGGAAATTTACATTTGTATATACTCTTTTATTTAAAGAAATGTTTTAATGAAAGGAATTTTAAAAAGGTAAATATCTTCTAGGGGTTAGTTTTAGTTTTGCAGAATACTATCTAGTGATCATAGCTCTAGAATTTCAAAAAGGTAAATACCTTCTAGGGGTTAGTTCTAGTTTGGCATAATACTATCTAGTAATTTCAAAAAAGTAAATACCTTCTAGGGATCAGTTCTAGTTTGTCAGAATACTATCTAGAGAGATATTTAAGATTTCAAAAAAGTAAATACCTTCTAGGGATTACATTATATTAAATTGTTACATAGGATTTACAGGATACATATGATTTACAGAATTTTGGTAACATGAGGTAAATGTAATTCTCTTCCTCCTAAGTATGTAAGAGATTTTAGCAGAGGACTTAGTGTAAGTAAGCAAAACATTATATTAAATTGTTACATAGGATTTATAGGATACATATGATTTACAGGATTTTGCTAACATGAGGTAAATGTAATTCTCTTCCTCCTAAGGATGTAAGAGATTTTAGAAGGTGTTATTCATCTTATCTCTTTCATCACAAGCAAGCAAAACATTATATTATAATGTTACATAGGATTTACAGGATACATAATGTTACATAGGATTTACAGGATACATAGGATTTTACAGGAGGTAAATGTAATTCTCCTCCTCCTAAGGATATTTTATAAGGTTTTATTCATCTTATCTCTTTTATCCCAACATCCACTACTATATTTTTGGCTTCTCATTAATATAATATAATATAATCCTCTAAACCGTCATAATCGGATTTCTCTAAGAGGGTGGTTATAAACTGCCCTCTTATCCCTAAGACGGGTTATGAACCGTCCTCTTAGGTCACCCTAAGACAAAAGTTATATTAATGAATCACTTCTTTTTGAATGAGCCTAAATACCTTCTAAGGGTCAGTTCTAGTTTGGCATAATACTATCTAGTGATCATAGCTCTAGAATTTCGAAAAGGTAAATATCTTCTAGGGGTTAGTTCTAGTTTGGCAGAATACTATCTAGTGATCATAGCTCTAGAATTTCAAAAAGGTAAATACCTTCTAGGAGTTAGTTCTAGTTTGGCAGAATACTATCTAGTGATCATAGCTCTAGAATTCCAAAAAGGTAAATAGCTTCTAGGGGTCAGTTCTAGTTTGGTAGAATACTATCTAGAGAGATATTTAAGGAAAGGAAATTTACATTTATATATACTCTTTTATGAAAAGAAATGTTTTAAGGAAAGGAAATTTATGTTTTTATATACTCTTTCATGTAAGGAATGTAAAAAGGAAAGGAAATTTACGTTTTTATATACTCTGTCATGTAAGGAATGTAAAAAACACTCTTTCATGTAAGGAAATATTTTTTATATACTCTTTTGTGTTACACTTAATTAGTTAAATTAAGTAAACCTTCACTTCATATTAAATTTTAAAACAGAGGACGTAGTGTAAGTAAGCAAAACATTATATTAAATTGTTACATAGGATTTACAGGATACATATGATTTACAGGATTTTGGTAACATGAGGTAAATGTAATTCTCTTCCTCCTAAGGATGTAAGAGATTTTAGAAGGTGTTATTCATGTTATCTTTTTCATCACAAGTAAGCAAAACATTATATTAAAATGTTACATAGGATTTACAGGATACATAGGATTTTACAGGATTTTGGTATTAGGAATGTAATTCTCCTCTTCCTAAGGAGATTTTATAAGGTTTTATTCATCTTATCTCTTTCATCCCAACATCCACTACTATATTTTTGGCTTCTCATTAATATAATATAATATAATCCTCCAAACTGTCATCTTCGGGTTTCTCTAAGAGGGTGGTTATAAACTGCCCTCTTATCCCTAAGACAGGGGTTATGAACCGTCTTCTTAGGTCACCCTAAGACAGAATTTATATTAATGAGTCACTTCTTTTTGAATGAGCCTAATTAGTGAAAGCCAATACACATTGTAGGTTTACTACTCGTTGTTGAGTAGAAAAGAATGACTCCATGTGTAAGGGTCTTGAAGGCTTCAATTTTTAATTTGGTCCTGTTTGGAGGACCTACAAAAGATAAATGTTGTTTTTTGTCTTGATTTTGCAGTCTTTTGTCATGTTTGTCAAATATGACCCTTTTTGGAGGACCCTTTATCTTTTTTTTGAAGAATAACTGAAATTTGAAGGCATGGTGCTAATCTCAGATCTAAAGTATTAAGAACTGGACAGTGTCTTATTTTATGGAAACTTTGATTTGGTCATTTTGGTCGGGAAACTGATTCCTGAAACACTCATTTTCCAAGCATATGTAATTGAACCCTGTTGGCTCTTTGTGAGTCAAACGTTCTCACTAGTCAGATTTCAACCCCATGGGCATTGTTGTCACCTTGGTAATCATGGAAATGCACATAAAGAGCACAACAACATGGTTTAGACAGTATACAAAATCATGATTAAAACAATCAATGTATAGGAAATAAGAAATTGAAGCACAATTTTTGTTTTTCATAATGTAGGGCACCTTTTGGATCCAATATGGATCTATTTCGTTTCAATATGAATTTCAATCTCCAAAATTACATGATATGATTCCTATCTTGTTCTTCCCCCACAAGAAAATCTTTCTTATGTTTGTTTGAAATTTGAGAAGGTTTGCAAAGCTTTGTGTTTCTATTATAAGTGACTGCTCGGTGTTTTGTTAAATCATCTATTTAAAACTTTATGGTAACATATATAGTTGAGATATTTCCTTGGAAAAATGGTTAGTATTTGGTTTGATGAGAATTTGTTGGATAGAGTTAACAAGGATTTGTCTAACATGATCTGACTACCTGTTTAGATGCATCTTACAGGATTTATAGTTGAAATATTGTTTGTGGCATGTTGAAAGTAATAGCTATGCCAATTTTAAACCCTCTCTCTAAGAGCTTTGTGGCTTGTTCAAAGCAACAAATTTTTGTTTCTATTATAAGTGACTGCTCGGTGTTTTGTTAAATCATTCATTTAAAACTTCTATGGTAACATATATAGTTGAGACATTTCCTTGGCAAAATGGTTAGTATTTGGTTTGATGAGAATTTTGTGGATAGAGTTAACAAGGATTTGGTAAAATATATAGTTGAGACATTTCCTTGGAAAAATTGTTAGTATTTGGTTTGATGAGAATTTTTTGGAAAGAGTTAACAAGGATTTGTCTAACATGATCTGACTACCTATTTAGATGCATCTTACAGGATTTATAGTTGAAATATTGTTTGTGACATGTTTAAAGCAACAATTATGCCAATTTTAAAACCTTTCTCTCTCTCTGAGTAGATGGACAATGATTTTTTCATATATAACAATTGATGAATTCTACTTTTCTCTTTATTTCCACTGTCTTGGATGGTATGACTGATTTCTTAGAAGTTGTCAACGTTGTGGTGTGTGATTGGATTCCATTTTGTTGAGATAAATCCTCGTATCACCTTCAGTATGTTCAACGTTTTCTTTTATTTTGTGGGTTTACAAACAATGTCAAGAGTTATTTTTGATTCCAATGAAATGGTAAAATTCTTTACTGATTGTTCAAATGCTCTTTAAATGGAGAAAATCATGATCTTTAAATGGAGAAAACCATTCTCTTCATCAACTCTTGGTCGATTACCAACCAACCAGAAAATTGTTGAAATTACTTACTAGCATGGTCCTTATGTGGATAAGGAATATACTCCATACTCTCTTGCTTGATTCCCAACAAACTACTCTGATTTTTCTATCTACTGTACTTGAAATGCTTCTTCCAACATTCAATACCTCCCTCTTCAACAAAAGTGGTAAATGGAATGTATAGGCCATATATGACTTTATTATTATAGACTTAAATCTTCTAATGTCCATAATAGTTATTAAGATAAACTTTTGATTAAAAATACAAATCAGGGAGGGTCAAACTATATTAAGAAGATTGGATGAAACTATATTAAGAAGATTGGATGAGAAGATTGTAATTTTAAGCTTCTTATATAAATAATTCATTGTCTCGTACAAGTAACAAAAGTAACACATTGTCAAGGCATTAATGACATAACAACACTATTAATGACATCATAATGGAAGTCTAAAAGATACGAAAGACATCCTTGTTAATTTTTTTTTGTTACAACAAAAAAAAAACCTGACCAATCTAATAATGGACTATATCATTAGCACTCAGTTTTTTTTTTTGTTACTTGGTCGATTACCAACCAACCAGAAAATTGTTGAAATTACTTACTAGCATGGTCCTTATGTGGATAAGGAATATACTCCATACTCTCTTGCTTGATTCCCAACAAACTACTCTTATTTTTCTATCTACTGTACTTGAAATGCTTCTTTCAACATGCAATACCTCCCTCTTCAAAAAAAAGTGGTAACTGGAATGTATAGGCCATATATGACTTTATTATTATAGACTTAAATCTTTCAATGTCCATAATAGTTATTAAGATAAACTTTTGATTAAAAATACACATTAGGGAGGGTCAAACTATATTAAGAAGATTGGATGAAACTATAATAAGAAGATTGGATGAGAAGATTGTAATTTTAAGCTTCTTATATAAATAATTCATTGTCTCATACAAGTAACAAAAGTAACACATTGTCAAGGCATTAATGACATAACAACACTATTAATGACCTCATAATGGAAGTCTAAAAGATACGAAAGACATCCTTGTTAATTTTTTTTTTACAACAAAAAAAAAACCTGAACAATCTAATAATGGACTAGATCATTAGCACTCAGATTTTAGTCTGAAACTCTGGTTATATCCTTACTTAACTATTGCAACTAAAAGGGATTGAGCTGAAATTTTGAGGGTAGATGCCTGAAAAACCCTAGAACGTCTCCACCAATTTTCATATCATTTGGAGCAACACAGATCCTAGCGCATCCATATGTGTGAACGATATATTTGGCAAGCGGCTATGCGAGGGTTTCATCTAGGTTGAGTGCAAGCAGCTCCGGAGGTTGGTTTTTAGGGCCTTCGGGCCCTAGCGGCCAATATTTTTGTGGTTTATGCTCAATATTTTAGCAGGAAATGTTGTAGGGGATACAAGATGGGTTAGAAATTTGTCTTTCAACAGATCATACCGTGAACTTGAGTGACAACGGCTTCCAATTTGCTGCACAAAAGAAAAGTGAAAACCATACCTTTCCACGGCGTCTAGGGCAAGGATTAAAGAGACCACGAAATAAGTTTCAAGCAGCTTGATCAAAAAATGGCTCATATCTCAAGTGAATCTGGTGCTAAGGTGCACCCACAAAATAATTCTACTGTGAAAACCCCTATCAAGGGTAAGAATTTTGAAGACTCAGTCCCAAAAATGAATTTTAGGGATGCCCTTCGTGGTGGACAGCCTCAGCCCAATGCTAATATCAATATTAGGGCTTCTCATAAACCTCTAAGAATGCCTAAGATTGATCCCAAGAAAACGGAGTCAGGATGTCTTAAAGCAGTTGATGGAACTCCTATTGTTAAGCTTGATATGGGTAACATTCAGACCGGCATTGAAGATTTGGAAAAAAGAGGACTAATTTGTCGGTTCGTGGGTTTTCGTCCGAGTCTATCTGCTTTCAAAGTCTGGGCTGCAAAAAGCTGGAAAACTAAAGGTGAGTTACAAATCTCTATTTATCCAAATGGTTATTTTCTTGTTTTATTTGCTAACAATGAAGATAGAGAGAAAACTTTTCAAGGGGGTCCTTGGTTTTTTGGAAGGGCAGTGGCTTTTCATGAAGCCCCCGGCATACTAAATTTAAAGCCGAAGAAGAGATGCCTTCTATAGCTCCCGTGTGGGTTAGACTCTTTGGCCTCCCTATTGAATTTTGGAATCCTACTATTTTTTCTTCAATTGGAAACTCTTTAGGAACTTTTATGATGACTCGCTGATTGTACTCAAAATTTTGAACATATTATTTATGCTCGAATTTGTGTTTTAATGGATTTTGACAAACCCCTACCTAAAAAGATCACATTACAATTTGGGGAAGACACTTGGGAGCAAGTAGTGGACTATGAGAACATTCCTTTTCGTTGTAGAATTTGCCATGAATATGGTCATTTGGCCGATGCTTGCCCAAATAAAATTCCCGATCAAAAGAAAGAAGATATAAACTCAAGCAGGTTTCCAAATACCTAAGAAGAAGAACACTCTAAAAAACCAAGTAATGAAGGATCAATCAAAGTCATTTGCTAATATGTTTGAAATCCTTTCCACAAATGATGTCCCAAGTGAGGAAGAGGAAATAATGGAAACTGAAATCTTAGAAACACAATTTAAATATGAAGGAAAGAACTCAGAGACAAACCAACAAATCAAAGGTTTTCAACAGAAAAAAAAGGAGAAAATTTACACAAGAAAAACAATATTTCAAATGTCAAAACTTCAAATAATGCAGGTCCCAATATAGACTCCATTGAACCATCTAGTAAAATTTTGGCTGTGTATGAGCATTCTTCAAGGTTAGAAGCCATCTCAGATTCAATTGGAATAAGTCAAGAAACAGGGAAAAAAAAATTGAAGATGGATTCTAATCAAAAAGTAGGTCGCAAGACCAATCAATATCATATGGTAAAAGAAGGTGAAAAGCTTGTAGAGGAAGGTAAGATTAATGCCCTTCCCAACATTTTTAGCCCCGGTATTAATGAAGATCATCACTTGGAATATTAGAGGACTCAAAGGGAGTCTTTCAAAACAAAATGAAATTAGAAGAATGATTCAGATAAATCATCCACATCTTGTTTTCCTTCAAGAAACAAAGATGTCAATGGAGGATATGGACTTAATTGCCAGTAAAATTTGGCCAGCTAGAAAAGTGGTTTCCCTCAGCTCCCAAGGGACTTCGGGTGGCATTGCTTGTCTTTGGGACCCAAAAGAGGTAGTTATTCACCATATGGTTGGCAGTTGGGGTTTGTTGGCTATAGCTATTCAAAGTAGACATTCCAACCAGATTATGCTCTGCATTATTGTTTATGCCCCGACTTCTTTGGAGGAAAAAAGAAGACAATGGAAGGATATTACTCATATTATCTCTCATTTTCCTAAAGCTTGGATCTTGATCGGAGGAGATTTCAATACCATCCTCTCTCTGGATGAGAAAAGGGGGGGAAATAGAAATTTGGACAAAAGTACTGACCTCATGAGCGAATATATTGCAAACCTCCATCTTGTGGATATCCAACCGGATAATGGCCTTATGACTTGGTCTAACAGAAGGCAAGGCTTAGCTTGTATAATGGAGAGATTGGATAGGTTTTTGCTCTCTGAAAATTTCTTAATCCATGGTCACATTCCTAAAGTGAAGACTCTTAATAATGCTGGTTCGGATCATTGGCCACCATGGTGGAAATGTGGAAAACCAATGTGAGTTTCTCTCCTTTTCGTTTTCAATTAATGTGGCTTAGAGACATTTCCTTCAGACCTCGTGTGCAACAATGGTGGAAGGAAGGTAAACCTAGGCATGGGACTAAGATGTTCTCTTTTGCCAAAAGACTGCAATACATTAAATCCAAAATCAAGACTTGGAACTGGAAAGAGTTTGGGGATGTTCATAAAAAAAAACATGAAGTTATTGCTCATCTTGAAAATTTGAATCAGAAAATCCGTTTAGATGGCCTCACAGAGAAGAGAAGTGCAGATGAAATTAAACTCACAACTCACTTAGAGGAATGGGAAAAAAGAGAAGAAATCTTATGGAAGCAAAAATCTAGAATTCAATGGCTCAAAGAAGGAGATCGAAACACAAATTTCTTCCACAAATCTCTTCTAGCTCGAAGATCTCACAACTTTATTTCTTCCTTAAAATCAGATTCTGGAGATGTTGTTTATACTTGGGATGGCATGAACTCTATTGTTGTTGATTACTTTTCCAATATTTTTACTGCTACTCCTCTTGACTCAGCTTCACAACAAAATGTTCTTCAAGCAATCCCTTCTCTTATCACTTCTGAGGAGAACTCTATTTTGACTCGCTCCTGTTACTATCAATGAGCTTCAACAAGTAGTTTTTAAAATGCAAAAAGGGAAAACCCCGAGTCCCGATGGTTTTTCTATTGAGTTCTACCAAGAGTTCTGGGATATCCTTCATGTTGATTTATTAGAGGTGGTGGAAGAAGCCAGAAATCCAACGAAATTTTGAAGGTTATCAATAAAACTTATATTACTCTTGTTCCAAAAGCTCAAGAGGTTGATCATATCTCAGCTTTTAGACCTATTGCTTTATGTAATGTTCTTCTCAAAATTATTACTAAAATCATGGCAGTAAAGGTTGAAGCCTCTTTTGCATAAGATTATTTCCCGCAGCAAGGGGGATATGTGGAAGGACGTCAAATAGTAGATGAGATAGTTCTTGCTCAGAAGCCATCCATTCCATGGATATGCAAAATTCTCCTTCTATGTTCATCCGGTTAGACTTATCCAAAGCTTATGACAGAGTGGATTGGCACTTCCTTATCAAAGTTTTGAGGCAATTTGGTTTCTCTAAGGATTGGATGGATTGGATTATGGGATGTATCTCTTCAGTTTCCTACTTAGTTCTTATCAATGGCAGGCCTTCTCGCTCTTTCCTGCCTTCCAGAGGTATTAGGCAAGGTGACCCGCTATCCCCTTATTTATTCATCATTCTTGTCTGAATGCTTGGGTAGGACTATAACCAAAAAGAGGGAAAACAAAACTCTTGAGGGAGTTACCATTGCTCATGGAGCTAGACCTATCTCTCATCTTCAATTTGTGGATGACTCTACCCTTTTAGGTAAAGCTACAGTTAAGGAAGCTTCTAATATTAAGCAAATCATTAGCTATTTTTCTAAGGCTATTAGGCAGTTGATCAATGAAGACAAATCTAAAGTTATTTTCTTTCACCGCTCTCGCTAGACAAGAATCCATGGTCTTGGATAAATTAAGATATAAGAAGACCTCTCTTCCAATCACTTATTTAGGTATTCCCATAAATATTAAAAGGCAGAAAAATAAAGATTGGAATTGGTTGTTGGACAAAGTCAAGAAGAAAATTGGAAAGTGGACCAACAAGTGGCTTTCTTCTGGGGGTAGAATCACCTTGGTAAAATCAGTCCTTCAAGCTATTCCTATTTATGTTTCTTCCGTTTTGAATATCCCAAAGGCTGTTCTTCGAGAATTGGATCAAATCAGTCATCGTTTCCTTTGGAGTGGTACTAAGGAGAAAAGAAAATGGGCCTTGGTGAAATGGGATACTTTATGTCTTCCTAAGAGTGAAGGGGGGTTAGGATTCCGGTCTTCAATTAATAACAACAAAGCTTTAGCTGCTAAATTATATTGGAGGATGTTGCATAACCCCAATGCTCTTTGGGCCAATAATCTCCGTGCTAAATATGCCGAGAACAAAAGTCCCGAAGACCTTGTTCGCTATCAACTTCCTACCAAAGGTTCTCCCATTTTAGCAGCTCTTAAGACTCGGTGAGGATTTGATAAAGAAAAAATTATTTTGGATCATTCATAATGGTCAACATGCAAATTTTTGGACAGATTCTTGGGATGGTCACAAGCCTTTGATAACCTCGGCTTCCCGATTGGAGGCCTTGGATGGAGGAGCTTCACCGAGCTAATTGGATAAAGGTGGCTAATTACTCGTCGGTACCATACCGGTAATTCAAAGGTTGGTAGATATTGGATCCCTATTGAGGACTCGGCCTATTCAAATCCCGTAAAGGCAAAGACAAGATATCCAAGGCATCCTTCATATGAGATCCCTCTCTTGGTCCCATGAAAAAGATTGTTTTGGATGGAACAACACTACTAAGGGTGAGTATTCAGTTGCTCAAGGTTATTTGACCTTATGCCATAATAATCCCAACCATTCTTCTCACATATTTTCTCAATTGTGGGCTCAAAAGCTCTGGCCTAAGGTGAGGTTCTTTAATTGGATTTTATTGCATCGTAGGGTTCTTACTGGTGAGCAACTTATGAAGCGTGGTTTTCATGGCCCTTTTAGATGTGAAATGTGTGAAAAGAATGTAGAAAATATCAACCATATTTTTATTGAGTGTACTTTAGCCTCTGAGCTATGGAGGAGAATGGCAACTTTACTTGGCTTACAAGTGGTCCAATTTTTTCACTTTTGAACAGCTTTGGAGGGATTGGCCTAATCAAGAGGGTGTTGATCATTTTATTAGGCAGTTAGTTTGGATGGGTTCTACCATTCTTCTTTGGAATATTTGGAATGAAAGGAACAACCAAATTTTTAATCAAGATAGGAAGGATATTCACTATATTTGGCAAAAGACCATAGCCAACTTAGTTGAATCAGTCCATCAACTCCTTAATCACCCCCAAAACTCCCACCAAAGATGGGATCAAGTGATGCAAAGATTGAAGATTAAACCTTCTAAGGGCAACCAACTTAAAGGGAATGTGAGTATTAGTAAGATGGATAGGACTAGAAATTGGCAACCTCCTCCTAAGGATTTTGGAAAAGTCAATACCGATGGAGCCTCTAGAGGGAACCCTGGAAAAGCCAAGGTGGGAGGAATTGGTAGACTTTCGGATGGCTCCCTGGTTTTTACTTTTGCTGAGAATTTGGGTATTCTTTCCAATAACCTTGCCGAGGGGTATGGTATCCTTAGAGGCCTTCAGGAGGCTACTAAGGTTGGATGGGAAAAGGTGTTAGTTGAGTTCGACTCTCAACTTATGATTAATCTCTTGAAGACTCCTTCTAAGAATCATAAGGTGGATTGGAGAATAAAAAGAATTATTGAGAAGATTCAGCTTAATCCAGATGGGATTTTTGAAAGTTGATTACAATCATGTGGTCAGAGATCAAAACAAGAGTGCTGATGCTTTAGCTAATTGGGCTTTGGACAAAGGTGATCTTACTTGTTATGGCCACCCTCCTATATGGTGGGCTTCTCAAATTAGGGAAGCTCTTCTTTCTATCATTTCTTTGGATGGCTCCAGTTTTGAAGGTACCTAGTTTCTTCTTGTTTTTTTTTTTTTTCTCTTTGGTTCATTCAATTTTTTTAGTTCCCTAGCTCATTCTATTCTTTATTTTGTTTCCTCTGTTGATTCTTGCATTAATAGTCTTCTGGTCTAGATAGGTCATTGTTTTGTTCATTTTTTTTTTTTTTCTTTTGTCTTCTTTGTTTAGTTTTTTAAGGTGGGTGGGTTCTTTTGTTTTGTTTTGTTTTTGTGTTCTTTGTGTTGTTTTTTGTTGTTCTTGTGTTTTTGTTGTTTTGTTTTTTTTTTATGTTTTTTGTTATTGTTCTTGTGTTTTTTTTCGTTCTTGTTCTTGGGTTTCTCTTTGTTTGTGTTATTTCATTTTTTTTATGTGTGAGTGTTTTCTATGTTTTTTATTTTTGTTTATTGTTTGTTGTTGGTTGTTTTTATTTTTATTTTTATTTTATTTTTATTTTTAGGTTTTGGTTGTGTTTATTTTTCATGTTTTTTTGGGTTATGTCTTTGTAGTGTTCTGTTGTTTTTGTCTTGTTTGTGTTTTGTTATGTGGTTCTTGTGTTTTTCTATGTGGTTTGTGTTGTGGTTTCTTTTATCTTATTGTGCGTGTTTGGTTGTGCTTTTGGTTTTGACACACTCAAGGAGCATGTTTTTTATTTTATTTTATTATTTTTGTTGTTATTTACTTTTTTTAATTTGGTTTTGTGTGTTTGTTTGCTCCTTGAGTATGTCAAAGGTGGTAGGCCAGGTCCGAGTCCTGGGCATTTTTGGTGGAATGGATACCCCTGCCTCCTTGGGTCTTACCCGAAAGTGGCATCCCTTTTGGGATGTTTTCCACAAATAAAAAAAAAAAAACTATTGCAAATAAAAATATCTAGTTACATATGTACATCTTCTAAAGACGTGTGGAATTAGGTAGAGTTTTGATTTCCATGTGAGCAACAAGATTCTCTAACAACTACTCAAATGCAAAATATATTGCTTTGCAACCCTCCAAGATTTGAACCCCTCCACTCCTGTTTTGAATACATTCAAATTAGAAAGCATGTTTACTAATGCATTAATCTCTTATAAAAAAATGAAAATATCATTTTGCTTCAACTCCCACTTATTTTCTATTTGTGCTCCACTGAAAAGCTAAAAACTAGTCATTGAGATATTGATCCAATCATTAATTGCCCAACATTAATTGCCCAATTTCTTTAACACCCTTGTTACGGAACTGATATCTTTTCAATCCCATTCAACCTTTATTATTCAGGTAGTTGATTCTATTGTCCTATATTTTATATAAAGACAACAAAGAAATTGGTAGCTGAAATTGCTATGCAGTGGGCTCCTAATAAAGGACACAGATAATAACTAAACCAGAAGGTGGGTCAGGTTGGAATTTAAAATGTCCCCCATTGCATAAATCTACTACCTTCAACAACCAGTTGGTAATAACAAAAGCAAACTGTAAATTGAGGAAGATTGCTTCAGATCCTTAAAAATTTTCAGGCATTGAAGATTTTATGTAAGATAAGATGACCTTTAGAAAATAGGACAAAAACCAGAAAAAGGCTTATTCATCCTTTATTATTCAGGTAGTTGATTCTATTGTCCTATATTTTATATAAAGACAACAAAGAAATTGGTAGCTGAAATTGCTATGCAGTGGGCTCCTAATAAAGGACACAGATAATAACTAAACCAGAAGGTGGGTCAGGTTGGAATTTAAATGTCCCCCATTGCATAAATCTACTACCTTCAACAACCAGTTGGTAATAACAAAAGCAAACTGTAAATTGAGGAAGATTGCTTCAGATCCTTAAAAATTTTTAGGCATTGAAGATTTTATGTAAGATAAGATGACCTTTAGAAAATAGGACAAAAACCAGAAAAAGGCTTAAGTTAGACAAGAGCCTAGAGGAGTATACAGTAGCTATTACATAGTAAATTATGAACATTACAATTAATCCCATTTTGTTCTAGATTTTGGCAAACACTACGTGAGGGTGCATTCGAGAATAAATAGACAATAAATTGAGTTCGAAATTCTGTTTAAATTACTTTGGATTTGATCAAGGCAAACCATATTGCACTTGAGGAGGAATGCAACTCAGAAAATAATTCATCCATCTATGTTATTAGAAAATGTATTAACATATTGAACGTGAGCACACACTACCTTCTATGATTATGGAAAACCATAATAGTGTGCATCCGAGAATAAGTAGACAAGAAACCGAGTTCGAAATTCTGTTTAAATTACTTTGGATTTGATCGAGGCAAACCATATTGCAATTGAGTAGGAATGCAACTCAGAACATCCATCTGTGTTATTAGAAAATGTATTAACATATTGAACATGAGCACACACTACCTTCTAGGATTATGGAAAACCATTCTGAACAGACATACATGTAATTGCACCACCTATTTCTATAGGGACATAGTTAGATTGGACTTATGCCTAACTAGAATGAATAAGGCATAAATCTTTCAGACTCCATAGTAATTATAGTAATTATATGCTTCCTTCATCCTTTTAAATTGAACATCCATGCCATACAATTGCACAGCTTCAGCAGGATGAAAATGCAAAGAACTAAAATCTTCATAAATTGTTGGTAGTTATCAGACATATCCTGCCTTAAATAGATTTGCAGTCTTCATACAAGCTGATCATGATCCACAAAATCCACTAAGGAAAACTGAAATGCACATATGATACTGAACATCCATGCCATACAATTGCACAGCTTCAGCAGGATGAAAATGCAAAGAACTAAAATCTTCATAAATTGTTGGTAGTTATCAGACATATCCTGCCTTAAATAGATTTGCAGTCTTCATACAAGCTAATCATGATCCACAAAATCCACTAAGGAAAACTGAAATGCACATATGATACTGAAGCAGGTCTAATGATTTTCTCTGTATTGTTGTACCTTTTTGACGTTGTCTTCTGATAAGGACAAACTTGGTCCTCATAGTTTTTGGGATTGCCTCTAGGATTTTGAAGAAAACATTTAATAGAAAAATACTTCAAGGGTGCCCTATCTGCCCTCCTTTGAGGGTAAGACATGCCATTATCCGTCCCACCAATGGACCCATTTTGAACCCATGGCGATAGAATCCAGTGGTAATCAAAATAGGAGACTTGTTAGTGGACATTAAGGTATTTGCCAAAGGCATAAAATCAAGGATATAATCCTCATTAGGGGACAAGGAATACATGCATGCCTCTGCAAGAATAGGGCTTTCGGACATAATATGCCTAAAACATCCAACCAACCAAGCTCTTACCTTTTGCTTTAGAGAATTCACATCAGGAACCAAAATCCTCTTGGGTCACATGGATAACCTCCATGGATTGAAACTTTGAGCAAACCTGGGTATTCCAAAGAGGGTGTTCCATACAAATAAGGATCATTGCAACAAGCAAAAGTGGGGAATCCTTTCTCAGGCGAACAAAAATAAATCTTTATAGATAAATAGTATGAAAGATAAATCTCTATTGTCATGAACAGAAATAAGTTGGCTTGAATAAGGTGTTAAGCTTTTAGGGGACTATGCAACACAAGTAACATTGCATTCTTGAGTTTTCATGCTTAATTGTCTAGCTACCTCAGTAAGTTTTATTGAGTTTCATGCTTAATTGTCTAGCTACCTTGAAATTCATGCTTTGTTGTCAACACTATAACAATTCCGTAAGTGTCATTACTTGTTATTTTGCACCACCCATGAAAATTATTGCACATATTTATTGTCTTTCATTTTGTTGTCATGTTCAATTGGTTCATGATGATTCCTAATTTTTTGCTCTTTAACATATTGATTTAGCTTTTAGTTGATTGGGTTTCTAAGCAGGACATTCAGATGCTGAAAACACCATTTCCAAAATTAGTGCAACTTAACTTATTATCAGCAAATTTACAATGTTGACATTCAAGGCTTCCTAATTTTAACACTCTACTGTTTTCTTGTTCCGCATCCTTCTAATCTATAGGATTCAGTATATTGATATGTGTTGCTTCTTTCTTGTTGGTAAATCACTATTGTATGTTTATTATTGAGGGAAATCCCTTACTATTATCTTTCTTGGATTCAAAATATTAGAAGTTGGGCATCCTTGCACATCATTTCCTTGTATATTTGAATAGGTGTGATTGATTCATCAATGAGGCTTATTAATCGACTTCCTTATTAAAATTTAAGAAAGTATATTTGTTGACATTTTTGACCAGAGCTTTGCCTTGGCTTTGTTTGGCGTAACCTTGAATACAATAATTTTTACAGCATTAGTTACCATTTAGCCTCACAGTATGTAATATTGTGCCTTGTACATTTCTCTCATGGGAATAGGTGTGATTGATCCATCAATGAGGGTTATTAATCCACTTCCTTATTAAAATTTAAGAAAGTATATTTATTGACATATTTGACCAGGCTTTGTTTGGTGTAACCTTGAATACAATAATTTTTACGGCATTAGTTTTTTTTTTTATTGAGTAAATACTTCGTATATATATATACATATCCGTTGTGGGGTTGAACAAGGGTCACATCATCGATAATGCAAATGGTGTCCTTGCCGGTAGACCACAACACGCGGATTTTACGGCATTAGTTACCATTCAGCCTCATAATATGTAATATTGCGTTTTTGTGCATGATTTATGCCATACTTCATTTGATGAAATAGGTATTGCAACCGTTAAATGCCAACAATTTTGATATTCGGTCTCATCTACATTATCATTCCAAACAATACAATTACAACCATTTACCTTGTGACAACAAGATTATTGTCTTTACTTTTAACAGTTGGATCATCCTCTAGATTTAGAGAACAAAATCTAGGGTTAATATTTTATGTCAAAGTATCATGGACAAATCTTAGCTAGGAGTAGCTAGGCATCCTTAAGACTTAGAGCACCAAATCTAGCCAAGTCCATTGTGTTAATATATTATGTCCAATTTATCCAAGTATCATGGACAAAGCTTAGATAGGAGTAGCTAGGTATCCTTAAGACTCAGAGCACCAAATCTAACCATGTCCATTGGGTTAATATTTTATGTCAATCAAGTATCATGGACAAATCTTGGCTAGGAGAAGCCAGGTATTTCAACTATCTCCATTAATGAAGAAAAGTTATGCTCTCGATCAAATCTACCTGTATAACTATACTTTCTTATTTTTTGGGAGGTCTATTTGTAGAAATAGTGAGGACTATTATCGTGGGGTTTACCAATTTGGATTTTGCAAGAAAGAATTCAATGGACCTTGAAAGAACTAGATGTTTATGTGGAAATTCTTGGTTTTTCGGAGGTTTGTGACCACTTGATTTGGCACAGGATTGACAAGATATATACCGAGTTTGTTTTGCATGGAGATCAACCCTCTAGTTTTGATAAATATGCATCGAACACATGCTTTGCCACTGATGACGGTCCAATTACCAAAGATATACAAGATGACATCGTTGGAATGGTCAATGATGAATACGGATTGTTCAATCTCAATTGCTTAGAGAGTGGACCAAAACTACGAGATAATGAAGTTGAGTTCCAATCGTATTATGGACCAGTTCCTGTCATAGCTTGCTCAAAGATGCCAAATGACCATTATACCCAGGTTGTACACAAAACTATCGGTGATCTCTAAATTATATAATCTCAAAGTAAAACATGGATGGTCAGACAAAGGCTTTGGCGACTTACTGGAGTTGCTAAAAGATATGCTCCCAATCGACAATACAATTCCAGAGTCCACATATGCAGCGAAGAAAATGATGAGGCCATTGTTATTAGATTATGTGATCATACATGCATGCATCAATGATTGCATTTTATATTGGAAAGATCATGAAAAGAAGCAAGATTGCCCAACATGTGGTGCATCTCGATGGAAAGTTGACCCTCCTTCGCAAAAGGCATGCATTAACCTTCCTGAAAAGGTGTTGAGGTATTTTACCATTATACCGAGGTTGAAGAGAATGTATAGGTAAGGGATTTTATTATATGATTAGCTTTGTTGTGTTTGTTTCTTTCAACATTGTTAGATGCAGCTAAAGTGAGTTGCTTTCTTCCTGTAGCTCCAGAATGAGGTGGCATTCCCAACACAGGAGGAGTTCAAATGACAATATGCTACATCCAGTTGATTCCTCAGCGTGGAAAACCATAGAATTTAAGTGGAAAGATTTCACCGATGATCCATGTAGTGTACGATTTGCAATGGCAACCGATGGGTTCAATACTTTTGCTGATTTTAGTACTGCTTATAGTTGCTGGACCATTGTGTTGGTAACTTACAACCTGTTGGAGAAAAAATTACCTTTGGTTACGTTTGCACCCAAGACTTTGCCAACATTGAAAGACCAGGTCAGAACAGAGTCTACCTGGTTCAATCTCCAGAGGAGGTTGGTTCCTTTGCTTCTTTTAGGAAAAGGGAGAGAGAGGGAAATGCATAAAGAGAGGGAAATATAGCTATGGCTAGAGGATTAAAATGGTACAGATTAAGCAACAACAACAACTACTACTACAACCTTTTGCAGAGAAGCATAACAGAACCAAAACATAGAAACTAAAACTCTTGGTGAATGCTTTATGAAAATACAACTTTATCTGTGAAGTTAAATTGCAGATCTAATAGAACATTAATGCAAGAATTCAGAATAAGAATTGATGTGGATTACATTCAACTTAGATTCAAATAGCAATAGACAACACATACATACTTGATTTTAAAACACCAATGAGCCAAGAACCAGAATGGAGATCTTTATTTAGCTTTCAGAAGTCTGTATACATAGCCTTGTAAACGCCTAAGAGCCGACCATTTTCTTGGGTCGCTCATTCTATATATAAGAGTTTTACATAACAAAAAACTAAAAGTTGTTACAATAGTATACCCGTAGGCTCATTCTGGTACAGAAGAAGGTTAAGAAGTGATGGAGCTTCTAACTAAAAGAGGTTGGGATATTCTTGTTGCAGTGATATTTCTCCAATATCTCAGATCTCGTGGTCCACTAGGCCTTCAAAATATTATGCCATCATGAATTTTGGACTTAGTCTATCATCGGGCCTTCAAAATGTCATGCCATCATGAATTTTGGCCTTAGTCTATCCCTGGCCTTCAAAATGTCATGCCATCATGACTTTAGATTTAGTCTATCATTCGCCTTCAAAATGTTCGCATCATGACTTTTAGCCTTAGTCTACTCCATTGCCTTCAAAATATCATGCTATCATGACTTTCTATCTCAGCTTGGTCCTTGGTCTTCAAAATATTGTGCTATCATGACTTTTGGCCTTAGTCTACTCCATGGCCTTCAAAATGTCACGCCATCATGACTTTTGGTCTTAGTTTATCATCGGGCCTTCAAAATATCATGCCATCATGACTTTTGGATTTAGTCTGCTCTATAGCCTTCAAAATGTCGTGCCATCACGACTTTTTGCTACACTTAGTATCTTGAGAAGATTATTCCTTCTTTCCCTGGATGTGGTCATTTTGACCAACATTCTTGGTGCCTCCTGGGGTAATTCTGTCAGTTGAATGTTAGAACCTAGAGCCTTTATCCATTGGGGAATGGAGTCGAAAAAGAGAATAATAATAAAAAATAAGGGAAAGAAGGGGAAAGATACCAAGTAAAAAACAAAAAATCCTGCTTTGGGGTGATCATTCTTCTGGAGTATCTTCATCAGATTTTTCTATTTCTCTTTGACCTGGAGGTGTTGTGCTACTAGATGAGGCTTTCTTAGCCTTTATTTGCTTCTCCTTTTCTTGTTTGTTCTTTTCCAGAACAACCTCATTGTAAGTGGTGCAGGCCCTCTTCCAGGTCTCCTCATCGTATCTGCCTTCTCTTTGAAGGTGATGTACAGGTACTCCAATTCTTCGACTTTGTCATATGATAGAGCTTTTGACCTTAAGCATAATTCATGTAGACAAGCGTTCATCTGGGTGATATCCTGAGCCATAGTGAATATTTTATCTTCTTGAATTGGCTCTTCCTAGCTATCAATCTCTTATTCATCCTCCAGGATTTTTTTCCAAATTGACTTTCAACTCATCTTCTATTAGGAGGTTCGTATTTTTATCCTAGAAGCTAGGCATGCCATAATTTTTAGCTATGCTCATGTGTTTGACAATTGCTTTAGCCTCTGTCCTTAGCTCTTGCATGATCTTTGCACTTTTTATTACCAGCTTGTGTCTCTTGAAGAAATTCTTGGCAACCAATTTGGCCTAGGACCAATTTTTATCGTGAGCTCTATATCCGGCTATTGCTTGAGTGCTATCCGCTAGGACTTGAATTTTGTTAGTTGTTGACACCCTTGTTGCCAGGAGCTTGATTGATGCTTCGAACTCATCTTCTACCTAGCCCAACGTATCTTTGATTTTGAGGAGATATGCTAATGTGGGCCTAGCCTTCAAGGTTATCTTGCTGACATTTTCGAGCATCCCTTTCCAGACCATTTTTGCTTTTTCCTTGGATAGCCCACTAGTTTTATCGATGCTATCAGATAACTGCTTCTTAAGGTCTTCGACTTGTTGCTGCAGCACTTGAATCTGTTCTTTGGCCTTCGTTGCTTTCTCTTTGTAGGGGGAGGCCTCGTTGAACCTCTGCTCCCATTTCTTGGCTTCATTTTTCAAAGCCTTTCATGGTTTTTTTTGGTGGAGGGCTTCTTCTAAATGCTTCCTCACCTATTCTGCCCGAAGGAACTTCTCCTTGTAGTATTCTACATTTAGATAAATTATCCCCATATGGGTTTGAGCTTTGCTCCACTCATCATCCATTGGTAGCTGAGTCATATCCTCCATGGTCACCTCAGCTTGGTAGTCTTCCAGAGTCATTTCTTTCTCTGGCTTCTACACGAGCGGAGTCATCTTCATCGTGGACTGCTACATGCTAATGGGATCTAGCACTGTTCCTTCTCGAATATGGGCTATATCTGTGGAACTTTGGGAGCTCCATGACTTCAGCCATGTGGCAACATTTATGGTGGCTTTCTTCAATATTTTGAACTTAGCAACAGTAGGGTTGCTTGCGGGGAAGCGGTTTGCATGGCCTAGAAGCTTAGTAGGTTGGTGGAAAAAGGGAAAGGAGTGGTGGCTAAAGAGGCTTCCATACTTAATTGTCTAGAAGGGGACCCTTTGTGAGTAGAGGGAGACGTTGGTGGGGTATGTCAAGTTGATGGTGAAGTTGGCAGAATTCGTTGAGTGTATGGGGGAGTTTGATGAACAGATGGTGAGGGTTGATGGGAAGGTGATGGTGGAGGTTGATGGGAAGGTGATGGATTGCCCCAACCTTTAGAATGGGGAGGGTAATTTCTCTGGAAATGAGGAGTATCAAGATCAATGGGAGACATACCTAAGGCCTTTGGCGGAGTGATGTCTTCGGTTCCTTGCGACTTCTCGGTGTAGACTTCTGCAATTTTCTTTAGGCTTGAGTCATCAACGCCAGTTGTTGCCTTCGTCAAGGATTGCTCCTCGCCAAGGGTTTCCTCTAGGGGAGGCTCTTCAGCTATTTTTGACCTTTTGTTCATCTATCTTCTGTTTCTCAGAAGTTTACTCTAAACTCTCCCCTATTCCCTCTTGGTCTTCTGATTTCTCATGCTCCTCTGATCCTACGCGTTCCTTAGACTCTTTGAGCTATTCCGATTCCTCATGTTCTGACTCTTCAGAGGATGTTTCTTTTCTTCTCTTATTTTGGGCCCCTCCTTTCTCCAACTCAACTTTTCTTTTCTTTGATTCTACTGTCCTTCTCCTATGCTCGAGCTGAGCACTATCATCAGATTTTGAGTCTGATCTCGAAGGAGGGATGAAATCTCGATATTTTATTTTGGGGACTTCTATTTGTTCGGTCACTACTGCTTTCCCCTTGTCTTGTTCCATATTACCTTCAACTTGTTTTATGGGAATGCCATTGACTCCCAGGGGAACTTTATCAGCTAGGGTTTCAGACCATTCATCATGATTTGCATCATATCTTGTAGAAAATTCTGTGTCCATATTTAAACCATACCTGGTGAATGTTTGAATGTGGCACCTCATTTGCCACCATGCTAATATTTTAGCGTGATCCCAGTATTTTCCTTTCTTCTTCATTTTCTTGATGGTTTCATCAGTGAGCTTGTGCTTCGGGTTTGAACCTGGGCTCCAATCTGCCAAGTGCTCATAAAAATCATGCCATGGGGGTAGTGGCTGCATTTTCTCGACATGCCATTCGAGTGGCTGATCTTCATTATTATTTCTACCCTGTTTGTCAATTTTCCTATCAGAGGCATGGAATTGTTTGAAAGGAGCCTTGTTTAGGGTGGCCTTCCTAGGGGTCATATTTCCATTTTTGTGGTAGCTCTATCAATTTCAGGTCCTTTAGAACTCGAGTGATTCGCTCGTGGTCTCCCTTCTTTGACACTGTTACTCCCTCGTACTAGAAAGGCATGAGGCAAGTATGTGTCCTTTGAGCACCTATCCCAAACTTGTTGTTGATGAAATCTATTTACCTTACATACTCTAGAGCAAAAAGTCGCTTGGTGATGTAGTAAGGCAACAAGAAAGGCTTCTCTATGAAGCCGTAAAGCCTGATGACTACCCCCTGTGTTAGGATGAACCAGTCCCATTCTTCTGCATGGGGGTGTCTCAAGGTGTCTTGCATTTGCTTGGGAATTCTTGGCATATGGCCATTTATGAGTTTAAGAGCAGGGCCTAAGAATTCCATGTTAAAGTGGTAATATGAACCCGCTTTCGAAAGAAGCGGAGTCCATTCACATACAGGTAGGTGCTCCCCCTTTTGATCCTTTGTAGTGGTGGAAATAAAACCCAAATTCTTGGCCTAAAAGAAGAAAAATATCCAAACTAGATATGAAGAATACCTGAAGGTATCTGGGACCTCATTTTGTAGCTTGAAAAGGCTCGTATGCATATGTTGGACCAGGAACGTCGGCCAGTCAAAATAGATCAACACTCTGCCAAGATCTACACGTGCTTTGTCATAGAATTTGGGGTTAGATATGCACTACGCCACTACAATTTGCCACCCGTAGACTTGGGTGTCATCTTCCAACCCCGCCACCATGGCCAACATGGAAAAGAGTTCTTTGTTCTTAAACCTAGATAGAGGAATGGGGGATTTCGGCACAGATTTATCAGAAAGAGTGTCTGACAGGTGTTGTTGCAGGAATGCCCTGATGTTCGGGGCATTGATATAGTACTTCGCAGAGTTGATAGGATCAAATTGGATAGGAGGAACCATAGGTTTCCTTCCATAGGTGAAGATGGCCCTGATTGTGTCGGGGTCGAGTGTGAACATGGCTTCCCCTTGTAATTTCTTACCACCCTATGCTTAACATCATACATTTTTGCCATTGCCTCGATAAGCTCGGGATAGGAGTGGACCTGGGGGTAGACGTACCAGTAGAGTAAAGAATGGTACGAGAAATGTGCTTGGGCTAGATGGAGACACGTCTGTGGCCATCCTAGCAACTATATCCTTTCGAATTTGCTCTAGCTCCTTCCATGTTATTTTCACATCTACAATATGACTGTCGGGGTCCACGAAGTTGTTTCTTTTTTTCTTGAACTTCATTTTTTCTTTGAAGGTGTGGTCGAAGAAGAAGTAGCTGGAGGTGTGGCCACCATGGTTGTGTTTCATAGTCTGGTAGCTAGAAATAGTCTGGGGCTTGCTTAGCAAAGTGTTACAGAGCTTTCTGAGCGAGCAGGGAAAACATAGTGGGCAGGAAGAAGAGACAATGGAAGATGAAAAATGGGAATGGAAGATAAGCGATATAATCGGCTATGGATGCTCATGCCAAAATGGCATGTAATAACTATCAAGGTGATGTGGAATAATTTTTGTTGGTGGTGCGCACCCCAATACAGATTTCTAATATTATTGGGAGTCTCAATTCATGTGCTAGTCTTTAAAAGGCCAACAACCCTATGTTGTCATTTTTGGTTTGGACCAATGATATGCTCTGCTACTGTATTAGGCCAATAAATTTGGTACCATTTCTATCTTGGGCCAATAAATTTGTACCACTTCTATCTTGGGCCAATAAATTTGTGCCACTTCTATTCTAGGCCAATCAATGGGTATGATGGTACCTTAAAAAGGGCACTTTTTATAGTCTCGAGGTCACTACTTTTATTACCAAAATTTCCTCGATTGGTCTGACGTGGCACACAACTATTCATTAATCCTCGACTAGTATGATGTGGTGCTCTCTACCTATCCAATAGTTCCAGGTCTAACGTGGCACCTAGCTACCCAAAAGTCATAAAATCATAATAAATTTCCTTGAAGGGGCCATTATGCACCAAAAAGTCATGCCATCATGACATTTTTCCTTGGCAAAGCACCCAACTACCCAAAAGTCATGAAATCACGACAAATTTCCTTGAAGGGGCCATTGTGCACCAAAAGTTTATGCCATCATGACATTTTCCTCCCTCTTTTCCTTCAAGCCCCACTCCCAAAAGTCATAAAATCATGACAAATTTCCTTGAAGGGGCCATTGTGCACCGAAAAGTCATGCCATCATGACATTTTGCCTTGGCAAAGCACCCAACTGCCCAAAAGTCGTGAAATCATGACAAATTTCCTTGAAGGGGCCATTGTGCACCAAAAAGTCATGCCATCATGAAATTTTACCTTGGAAAGCTTGAAAGAAAGCAAATATTTACATAAAATACATACAAGGTGGAAGGAACCCATTACTTGTAGTACAACTTCAGATGGAA
Organism: Wollemia nobilis; assembly: GCA_028583015.1. Taxonomy (NCBI): domain Eukaryota; kingdom Viridiplantae; phylum Streptophyta; class Pinopsida; order Araucariales; family Araucariaceae; genus Wollemia; species Wollemia nobilis. The sequence continues at coordinate 135,511 of JAQPPZ010004829.1, forward strand.
GTCATTGACAGGGATAGGTTGAACCTGGCCCTATTCATCTCTCAACTGGAAGGAGTTGTGTTGCTTCTCTTCTATTATTTCGAAAGGGCCTTCCCAGAATGCATCAAATTTATCATGATTTCTAGGTTTAGACTTCTTCTCATTCCATCTGAGGACTAAGTCTCCCACCTTAAATTTCCTCAGGGTGGTCTTTTTATCGAACCATCCCTTTGTGGTAGTTGTATGCTTTTGGTAGTGGTTGTAGGCTTGTTCCTTCTATTCCTCCAACTGTAGGAGTTGGATCAACCTATTCTCCATTGGTTCTGCCTCTTCAATGCCAGTTTGATTGAGCAGCTTTAGGGTTGGTATCTCTATGTGTATCGGAAGGATTGCTTCTTTGCCATAGACCAGAGAGTAGGGGGATGTTTTGATAGACTTTTTTATGGTAATTCTATCAGCCCAAAGTGCTTGATTTATCAGAGAGTGCCAACTTCTCTTATTATATTTCAGAGTTCGCTTCAAAATCTTGAGTAGGTTTTTGTTTGTGGACTCGACTAGTCCATTCCCCTGGGGATAATAGTTTGAAGATATCTTCAGGTAAATCTCATATTTGCATGTGAAGTCAATCATTTTGGTACCTATAAAGGATGAGCCATTATCCATGACTAATGCATCTGGGATGCCGAATCTTGTGATTAAGCTTTCCACGAATTCTATCATGACCTCCTGGTCCACTTTCTTGGTAGGTATTGCTTCTGCCCACTTCGTGAAGTAGTCGGTAGCCATCAGAATGTATTTATGTCCCATGGAAGAGTTGGGCTCTATTATTCCCATAAAGTCCAACCCCCATTGCTAAAAAGGTTCTTCGACTTGAATGGACTTCAGGGGCATCAAAGCATTCCTATTTTATCCGACGTATCTCTAGCATTCTTCGCATTTCCTTGTTATTCTAAAGGTGTCTATAAAAATAGTCAACCAGTAGCATCCAATTCTGATGATATTTAAGGTAGTGGTCCTTCCTGAATAGTGTCCTCTAGATGAGCCATCATGGAATTCTTCTAGGATCTTCTACTTCTAATTTTCATTTACACATCGAAGCAACACTCCATCCAAATTCTTCCTATATAGTCCTTCAGGGAGCAGGGTATATTTTAGGGCCTGGATCCTGTACCATCTTCTTTGTGAAGCATTCAGGTTGGTTGGGCATTTCCTAGTTTAGAAGTACCAGCTCTTGTATCACCGAGCTCCCCTTGTATGATGAAGCTTCGTACATCAAGGTGGATTGTATAGATGATAATCCTACTCTATGATAAGAAATGCCTAAACTTTTTAAATATTTCATTATTGCATAGATCTGCTTCTCAATGAAGTTATATTTTTCTTCATGTTCCTGCATAGTCTGACTTAGAAAAGCTATGGGCCTTTCTTCATTATCAGTTCCTTTCTATGTGAGCACTGCAACATAGCTCCCTTGTTCACCTATAGCATATAAGATGAAATATCTAGAGTAATCTGGGTTCACTAGGATGGGAGCTTGAGCTATTTGTTCTTTGATCTATTGGAAGGCTTGCTTTCTTGCATCTATCCATTTGAAAACAACATCCTTTTTCAATAACTCTATCATAGGCTTGATGATTTGCGTAAAATCAGCTATGAATTTGTGCACGAAGTTGATCTGACCGAAAAATGACTACAAACCCTTCTTGTTAGGGGGGAGGGGGAGATCTAACAGTGCTTTCACCCTATTGGGGTCTATGGCTAGACCAGATTTAGAGACAACATGGTCGAGTAGAAGTCCTTCAACAATGAAGATAGATTTTTTAGGATTTATGGAGATGTCAAATTCCCTGCACTTCTCGAACACACTCCTGAGATGTGCTATATGATCTCCTTTATGGTGAGAGAACACTGTCATGTCATCTAGGTATATCACTATTATTTTATTGATGAGTTCTCCGAAAGCCACATCCATAGCTCTTTGAAAAGTTGCTCCGGTGTTGGATAACCCGAAGGGCATTCTCTAGTAAGCAAACATTCCCCACTTAGTTGTGAACGTGGTCTTAAATTGGTCTTCATCTTTGACCCATACTTGGTTGTATCTAGAGAAACCATCCAGGAGTGAGAACCTTTCTGCTCCTGCTACTATGTGTAGGATTTGGTCTATCTATGAAAGAGGGTAATGGTCCTTGAGCGAAGCTTTGTTCAAATTGTGGAAGTCGACGCATAATAGGATATCTCCATTCTTCTTCCTAACTAGGACCAGGTTAGCAACCCATGTCGAATGCTTGATTGGGTAAATGATTTTAGCTTCGAGTAGCTTTAGCAGCTCCTGCTTCATCAAGGCTTCGATTTTAGGATTTATTGGTCATTGCTTTTGCCAAAATGGCTTTGCACCTTCCTCGAGCTCAATCATGTGTTGGATTGTCTCCTTGGAGTAGACTTTCAGGTCTCCATAGGTCCAGGCAATGATGTCAAGGAATTCCTTGCATAATTCCCTGATTTCCTCCATTTCTACTTTCATAGTGTTCACTCCTAATTTGATGGCCTTGTCAGGCTCCATTTGAGTTTCCTTGTATCTATGTTTGTCGACTTTCATTTTGTGACCAATCAACCTATCATTATTATCAAAGAGGCTCTCTAGGGTGACCAACCCTTTTGGGATATGGTTATTTTTCAACTGGATGATGTTCACATCTTCTTCATCCTCAACCATCCTATTATTAGAGCAATTCATCTCATGGATGAGGAAGTCCACTATTTGTTGATCATTCTTGAAAACTTTCCAGAAGGTATCCCTGTCTAGTACAGAAGGTATGTAGATCAGTCTGACTATTTTTGACTTTTGGATGACATTGCTTATAGGGTAGAAGTTAACCCCTACTGAAGCCAACAAATCTGCATGCATATTTTTCTCTCTAGGAATTACCTTTATGTTCAGAGATTCAAAGGATTCCAGTAAATCCCAGACTTTATTTTGGTAAGCCTTAAGATAATGTTGTTTGCTTACACATTTTTTAGTAACCTGATTCACTATCAACTCAGAGTCATCGAAGATCTGTAGTTGCTTGATGCCCATATTTTTAGCCTTTTTGAGGCCCAGATAGAGTGCTTCATACTCTACTACATTGTTAGTGCAACTCCAGGTTAATCGGTAAGAAAAAACCTTTTCCTCACCTATTGGAGAGATTAGGACAATACCAGCTCCAGCTCCATTTTTACATCTAGCCCCATCAAAGAAAATCTTCCATAGCTGATCAGTGGGTTGGTTCACCAGAGGGGGAGAAATGGGATTACTTTTTTTAGGTTTTAGAATTGTGTAACTCCCAATGTCAGTCTCGATCATGGCATTGAAATCTTGGAGGGAGAACTGGTCTTCTTCTTGTAATACATTTAGAGCTTCTTCCATCAATTTTAGGTCTTCTAGTTCCTCTGTCATCATATTCATAGTGGTGGACTATTTGTTTTCATCTTCAAGTCTTTCGATATGGAAAGTTGATGGTTTCTCATTGAATATTTTCACTCTTTTGCCCTTGAACAGGATTTCCAGATGTGAGAAATCTAGTGACAAATATCCTCCTATATTAGCTGTGAACTCCTTGGAGAGACACATACCAAAATAGGGCTCCAAGTCCACTACTACTACTTCCTGTATGACTGTGAGCTGGGGCAGCCTGTGGAGCACTATCGAGATATCTTTGATTACCCCTACAGTTTTCATGGGGGTTCCATCTAGCTGTAAGATGTTGGGATTACTTCTTGTATATTCCATACCCATGATATCACATACTGCTTTGGGCATCACAGTGGTTGTAGCTCTAGAGTCTATCATACAATTGTGAACAACCCACCCTTCCATTTGGAGAGACAAGTAAAAAGGGGGGTCTATTTTTTCCCAAAGTCGATGTCAGACTAGCTTGTGCAGAATCCATCTGAGTTGGGATCTTATTCTTATTTTTCATAGACCTCAAGGATTCTTGCAACAAGTCAATCTATCCTGGAAGCTGCAAAGCTTCATACATAGTTGCCTTAGAGGGAGTTTTCTTCATTTCCTCAACTATGTTAAAAGGAAGGGGTTCAACACTCTTTTCCTTCACTATTGCATCATACTTGTTTCTATACCCCTGAGTAGCATCAATCCTTTGATATTTAGTAAGTGAGGGGTATCTCAATTTATCCCTAGCTTGTTCCTATGTTTTAGCTTCTTTCTACCATGGTGCTTCCTTACGAGTTTTTGCATATTTTTGGCTTGAACTGGGGGAGATTTTTCATAAGAAGTCCTTTTCTCAATAGGGTTCCTTATAGGTGAAGGTACTTTCAAGGGGTTGAGATCTTGGGGATCAACCTATAAGGGTTTCTTTCCTAACCTAGTAAGAACAACTACTTGTTCAATAGAAGGCATCATAAAATTTTGATTCTCTTCTCTGATCATATTAACCTAACCTTTAAGGCTTCTTTCGGCCTTCTCAATAACTACCTTTTGTACCTGATGTTGGTGAATCATGCAAGAAGTTTCACCATGGGGGTCATTGCACGTGGAGCACCAAAAATTTGACTCTATTGAAGCATCACTAGGTTCACTATCTTCATTGGCATAAATAGTGCTAGATTTGTCATAACTTCTACCACTAGTGGATGCTTGATCCTTTGTTATTTGCAAGAACCTCCTTGGGGTGAAATTTCTTTTAGCTTCCCTTCATTCCATTGATGTAAATTTATTAACTAGAGTTTTGAATGATGCTTGCAGATCTTGTAGGATGACAAGTTGGGGCTCTAGAGTTGATGGAACTATTATCATAGGGAGTGTAAGAATTAGAGGGAGCATTGGGAGAGCGTTGGGATGTTAGGTTATCCAGTCCATTTGGGAAGACTAGTGTTAGAAGTTAAAGCAAGAGTTGGAAAAGGAGCACTTGATGCTTGGGGTAGATCTAGGAAAATGGGCATCATCATTTTGGTCAGGAATCTTCCAATAGTGATCAGGTCTCTCTCTACCTTCTATGCTTCTTGATAAATCTTAGGGAAGGTAAACACGTGAGATTGTCTAATCGCCATACTTATATCTGAGTTGAAAGCTCTCAGATAGTAATACATCACCTATTCATGAGTTGGTCTCAAACCGTCAGGTACTCTCAGCCAAGTCCGACTGAATCTGATATTGAAATCTACAATCTCCTCTTGGGGGTGTTTCTGGATAATAGTAAACTAACTTAGCAGGGAGAAAGGATCTACCTGCTCATTGAATTCTTCCACTAGTTTACCAGTGAGTTGGGCCCAAGTAGATATGGTCTGATTTTCAAGAGCTCTATACCAATAGAGCATTTTTCCTTTCAAGGAAATTACTAGCAATCTTATCATAACATCTTCTTCATGGATGTTATGGATCGGGGCTAGCATGACTACATCTTGACAATGTTCATAAGTCATATTTCTAGTATCATCATACTAGGGTAGCACTTTCAAGGCCATCATAGGAATCGGATGTTGAGCTACCAGGTTTAAGGGACCTATGTGGTTCCATATGGGGTAAGGCAGGATCAACTGATTTATAGCCATTACGATTATACGGGTAGCTAGAGTTAAAGTTCCACTAGCAGCAGTACTAGGGAGGGCTGCAGGGGAAGGATTTATGTATCCTATATTATGGGTATATGCAGAGGCTATTCTGGCCACCAAAATAGGATTAGCTCGAAGGCTACCAAGGTGTAGTTCGAAGAACTCTATGGGTTCTTCTAAATTTTTTGCTTTAGATCTAGTTATCATAAAATATGGTGCATAACCAGAAGTTGGGTAAAGGCTTTTATAGGGTTCCTTTCTAGTGCGGAGTCGCCAGGTGATTTTAAAATATTGATAGGGCAAAGCTATTCACCAGGGCTTTGATATATATACTGCATGGGATTTGGGTCCCACCGGGCATGCCAAAAACTATTGGAGCAAAATATACCTTTGGTTACATTTGCACCCAAGACTTTACCAACATTGAAAGACCAGGTCAGAACAGAGTCTACCTGGTTCAATATCCAGAGGAGGCTAGTTCCTTTGCTTATTTTAGGAAAAGGGAGAGAGAGGGAAATGCATAAAGAGAGGGAAATATAGCTATGGCTAGAGGATTAAAATGGTACAGATTAAGCAACAACAACAACAACTACCACAACCTTTTGCAGAGAAGCATAACATAACCAAAACATAGAAACTAAAACTCCTAGTGAATGCTTTATGAAAATACAACTTTATCTATGAAGTTAAATTGTAGATCTAACAGAACGTTAATGCAAGAATTCAGAATAAGAATTGATGCAGATTACATTCAACTTAGATTCAAACAACAATAGACAACACATACATACTTGATTTTAAAACACCAATGAGCCAAGAACCAGAATGGATGATATTTATTAAGCTTTCAGAAGTTTATATACATAGCCTTGTAAACGCCTAAGAGCCGACCATTTTTTGGGTCACTCATTCTATATATAAGAGTTTTACATAACAGAAAAACTAAAATTTGTTACAATATTATGCCCATAGGCTCATTACAGTACAAGAAGGTTAAGAAGTGATGGATCCTCTAACTGAAAGAGGTTGGAGATATTCTTGTTATAATGATTCTTCTTCCAACTATCTTAGACATCATGGTCCACTTGGCCTTCAAAATATCATACAATCATGACTTTTCACTTAGTCTATCATAGGCCTTCAAAATATCATGCAATCATGACTTCTTACCTTAGCTTTATCATGCCTTCAAAATATCATACAATCATGACTTTAGATCTTAGTCTATCATGGGCCTTCAAAATATCATGCAATCATGACTTCTAGTTTAGTTTACTCTATAACCTTCAAAATATCATGCAATCATGACTTTCTATCTCAGCTTGATCCTTGGTCTTCAAAATATCATGCTATCATGACTTCTAGCCTTAGTCTCTCATCGGGCCTTCAAAATGTCATGCTATCATGACTTTTGGCCTTAGTTTATCATCGGGCCTTCAAAATGTCATTTTGGATTTAGTTTGCTCTATAGCCTTCAAAATATGGCGCCATCATGACTTTTTGCTACACTTAGTATCTTGAGAAGATTATTCCTTCTTTCCATGGATGTGGTCATTTTGACCAACCAACCATTATTATAAAGAACATTCACCCAAACACACATGCAAATATTGAAGTTTATCTATATCTTGGTTAACATGAACTATACAAAGAAAACATAACATCAACAATAAAATATGACAAAAAACAAAATGGAAACACATCATAAAATAAGAAATACACCCCCATCCAGACAGAAAAAAAACAAAAACCAACAAGGGGAAAATTTTAAAAAGAAAAAAAAAAAAAAAAAAAAAAGAAAAAAGAAAACTCATAACAAAAAAATAAAAAAAAAAAAAAAAAAAAAAAAAAATCAATAAGAGGCTTATAATTAAGCACGCCCACTTCATTATGATCCCGACTTCTTCCGCCTCTCCCATTTTATCATAAAATTCAAAAAAAGACTGCCCCACTACAGTCCCTGTCCTAAACCTAGCAGCTCAACACCTAGCAGCTCAACCCATATTATTTCCTAGTTTACCTCTAAAGCATGGATTCCAATGCTTTTACAAGAAATTAGGAGAATTTTATTAAACCTAGAAACATAAACCTATGCCTACCAAATGATATCCTTATCATATGTCCCCACAATAGAAGCATTGGATTCCAATTTACAAGAAATTAAGAGAAAAGATATACAAGTGCCTAAAAGTACAACCCTCAAACTTGATGAAGAAGATTAAGACCTTCGTGAAAGGCTGAGAATGCCAGCAATCAATCTCCCCAGTGGAATACAACTTCCCAGTGGAATCACTACAACTCTTGTGAATGGAGTACCAACAAGCAAACAATGCTCAGAAGGCTATGGTAGGAATTTTCTTCAATCTGCTGCACAAAATGTTGCATGTGTTGCACACCAATCATGCTTAACCTTGAAGCATACACCCTAAACCATGTGTTGCACACCAATCATGCTTAACCTTGAAGCATACACCCTAAACCATCAGTCATACCATCATCCCAAACTGGGAACTGTAGTCGAAGGAGGATGAGTTGCAACAGAAAGGAAAAAAAAAGTGGATCAAATACATGGCAATAATCTTGGGGATTCAGAAATGCCCAGGTCTCATCATAGTATCCACTAAGGCCAATATACTCAAGGCCAAAGTGCCTATAAAAGGATGAGATGAAGGATCTTACCAAGAAAGAAGAATGTCTTGTCAAGACACCCACCATGGCTGAAACACTTGAAGCCGAGGTTGAAGTAAAGTAATCGTAAGAAGACCAAGACAAAGTTGCCAATATGGATGTGACTCGCAAGGTACAAGTTGAAAGAAGCCATAGAATGGAGTGTTGGGTACTCCTTATTACAAAGCCATAAAATGTTTTGAAAATGCAAATTAAAGGACTGTAAATCCTCAAATGCTTGAGACAAACCTTAAGCTAGAAGAGCCCAGAAGCTGATGCGGAAGTTGATGGCCCAAAGCAGTGTTGCAAGTCTTGCTGGTGATGACATAAGCCAAGTTGGAAAAGCTGAAATTCACTGAGAGACTTTTAAGGTTGACAAGGCCAAGAGCAGCGTGTGGGACAATTTGGATTGTGTGTTGCAAGTCTTGCTGCTTAACTTTAATGTTTCTACGGCCGCTCATTCTCCAAATGAATTCCAGGAGAAGCTCCAAAGCCTTGCAGTAAGAAAAATTTAAATACTTCAGAGCTTTGAGCCCCAGATGATATTGTCAGACACTCCAAAGCTGTGCGCCACTTTTAACTTTAATTTTTCTATGGCTAGTTAAGAGATTAAATACTTCAGAGCTTTGAGCTTTGAGCCCCAGATGATATTGTCAGACACTCCAAAGCTGTGCGCCACTTTTAACTTTAATTTTTCTATGGCTAGTTAAGAGATTAAATACTTCAGAGCTTTGAGCCCCAAATGATATTGGCAGACAATCCAAAGCTGACTTTTAACGTTAATTTTTCTATGGCTAGAGTTTAATTGCATTAATCGATGCAAGACTTAATCGAAGTAATCGGTGTTACTTATCTTACAGTATTTAATGTCAAAACATACGGTGCATTCGGCAATGGAATACATGGAATACACAATGATAGGCAGGTTTAGACTACCCTTTTATTTCTTCTTCCTTCTGCTAGAATGAACATTCTGATTTTATTTAGTCCCAACCCAGAGGGAAATGGAATACAGGATGACAGGCAGGTTGTTTGGACTTTGGACTATTTCGGAGGTAGCAGACCTGTGACGGGGGTATCAGTACCCTGTTACACTAAACAAACACAAACAAAACAGCCAAACCTAACAAAACAGTTAAACCTAGATTGGTGGATTAAAACAGAGTCTAGAAATTTTGGTCACAAAATGCACCAATAAACTGTATATATTTTGTATTAAAAGCTTAAGCTTTAAATCAGAAAAGGTTGCTGCAGCAGCATAACAGTCATATCCTTTTTTGTATATTTCTACTTTGGTAACAGGCTTAGGGGTCAATTACTTACACAAAATACCAAAACAGGGATCTAAAATAGAGACCAGGATGTGTATTAATTTTTTATCAGGTACACCTAGGAGATGTTAGAAATTTTTTTTTTGGGGTTAACTGGGTTAATTCAATTTTAGTTGAATTGAATCAACAATCTGCCCAACAGGTACACGGAGGAGATGTTAGAATTTTTTTTGGTTATCTGGGTTGATTCAATTTTAGTTGAATTGAATCAACAATCTGCAACTAAGATATGCTCTGACAATAATTAATCCATAACCTGTGACAATAATTCAGCCATAGTTTTGTTAAGTTGGTCAAAAATAAAGAAATTAAATTGAAGTTTTCTACCAACATAGAGTTGGTCAAAAATGAAGAAATTAAATTGAAGTTTCCTAGCTCCTTTGAGCTAGTTGCAGACATATCTACAAATGTTGGAAATTTTTTTTTTTTTTTTCTGGGTTATCTGGGTTAATTCAATTTTAGTTGAATTGAATCAACAATCTGCAACTAAGATATCCTGTGACAATAATTCAACCATAGCTTTGTTGGATCAAGTTAACATAAAGTTGGTCAAAAATGAAAGAAGCAAACATATTAACATAAAGTTTCAAAAATAAAGAAATTAAAAGAAATTAAATTGAAGTTTTTAAGCTCATAGCTTGCCATAGCTTTGTTCTGGTCAAGTTGACATAAAGTTGATCAAAAATGAAAGAAGCAAACATATTAACATAAAGTTGGTTAAAAATAAAGAAATTAAATTGAAGTTTTGTAGCTCATAGCTTTGTTCAAGGATCCAGTTGATAAAGTTGGTCAAAAATGAAAGAAGCAAACATAAAGTTGTTCAAAAATGAAAGAAGCAAACATATTAACATAAATTTGGTCAAGAAATTAAATTGAAGTTTTGTAGCTCATAGCTTTGTTCAAGGATCCAGTTCAAGGATCCAGTTGATAAAGTTGGTCAAAAAGGAAAGAAGCAAACATAAAGTTGGTAAAAAATGAAGAAATTAAAGTTGAAGCAAACATAAAGTTTGTAAAAAATGAAGAAATTAAAGTTTTGTAGTTTAAATTGAATTTTCCTAGTTTCCTAGCTCAAAGGAGCAAGTTGCAACAGACATATTCACGGAAGAAGATTGAAGGAAATAATTTTGAATGTTACAATTTTTAGGAGGGTGTTGCATTAACCTATATATATATATATATATTTGACAACATCTTGTTTCCGTGTATGTCAACATCCTCTACTATGTTGAAGCATTAACGCCCAGTATTAAATAACACTCGGCATTCATATTTATGTTGTAGCTGTTAGTATTTACTTATTATTATACCAACAATTTATCTAAACAGATTTGTAGAAGAACATAACAAAAATAACCAAAACAATCACACAACAGATTGACACAATATGTAATGAGGTTCATCCAGTGTGGGCTACGTCGCTGGAGAATAATTTCAGTCCTTATTAATTCCTCCAAGAATCAAAGGGAATCACCAACAGCCAACCGTTGTACACATCCTCTTAATGGCTCAAAAACAAAGAAATCCTCTCAACATACACATCCCTCCCAAAATCACAAAATCACACTATGATTTCTATGCAACCATTAATTTTATAGAGGTTCACCCAGTGTGGGCTACGTCCCTGGAGAATAATTCAGTCCTTATTAAGTCCTCCAAGCATCAGAGGGAATCACCACAGCCAACCGTTGTACACATCCTCTTAATGGCTCAAAAACAAAGAAATCCTCTCAACATACTCTTTCCTCCAAAAATCACACTATGATTTCTATGCAACCATTAATTTTATAGATTCTATCTTGGAATTAGACACCAAGGATAGATCCATCAATTATTGATTTTTCTGGACTGATTTTTTTAGTTTAGAAAGTTTCCAGGCATAGAAACAACTAGTTACCAAAAGTTACCAAACAAAGAGAAAACTAATTCTTAGCCAAATTTAGGCTCCTCTTCTCAATCTCCCACTTGGAGACTAAACCGTTGTAACAGCCTACAGTTAAGGAACTGAAATATTCTCATAACATTGATCTATTCTCTTAGAACAACTAAAGTTCAGCGAAAGCTCAACTTTTCCCTTGAAATAACTTTAGTAAACATATAACTGAAATATTCTCATAACATTGATCTATTCTCTTAGAACGACTAAAGTTCAGCAAAAGCTCAACTTTTCCCTTGAAATAACTTTAGTAAGCATATCTCCAGGATTCTTGGAAGATTCACTTTTATCCAGTTTCAAAGATCCATCCTCCATGATTGACCTTATGAAGTGATATTTCAGCTTGATGTGTTTGGTTCTTGAGTTGAATCTTATCCAGTTTCAGAGATCCATCCTCCATGACTTACCTTATGAAGTGATATTTCAGCTTGATGTGTTTGGTTCTTGAGTGACATGTCGAGTTCTTCGCAAGATGGATAGCACTTTGGCTATCACTCCACAGTTTGCTGTCTTCCTGATTTTTCCCCAAATCCATAAGTCTTTGCAACCATATCATCTTTTTGCTTGCTCAGAAGAAGCAACGTATTCAGCTTTCGTGGTTGAAAGGGCTACAATATGTTGGAGTTTTGATATCCAACTTACCGCTCCTTGACCTACAGTGAAAATGTAGCCGGTAGTGCTCCTTCCACCATCAAGATCTCCTACTACAAAACCTTGCAAACTCAAATCAATACCACCATTTTTCAAACAATATTTAGAAGTACCCCTCAAATACCTAAATATCTACTTAACATCTTTCCAATGACCTTTTCCTAGATTATTCATGAACCTGCTTACAACTCCCACTGCTTGGGCTATATCCAGTCTTGTGCAAACCATGGCATACATCAAACTTCCCACTACGGAGGCATATGGAAATCTTCTTATGTATTCTTGCTCCTCCTGTGTCTTTGGACACAAATCCTTAATCCTTACTCAGTTTGAAGTGTCTTTCCAAAGGTGTGCTCACTGGTTTTGCATTTGCCATGTTGAATCTTTGTAGCACCTTCTCAATATAGTCCTCTTGTGACAATTTAAGTAAATTGTTCTTCCTATCTCTTAATATTTTCATTCCAAGGATTTGCTTTGTAGCCCCCAAATCCTTCATGGCAAACGTGCTTGCCAATTTTCCTTTTAGGTCATTTATGTCTTGCAAGTTAGATTCTGCAACCAACATGTCATCTACATATAGTAACAGAATAATAAAGGCACCATCATTAATTCTCTTGAAATATACACAGTGATCAAATTGACATATTTTGAATTCATTTTCAGCCATAAAACTGTCAAATTGTGCCTAGGTGCCTACTTGAGGCCATATAAGCTTTTCTTTAACCTACACACGAGATTTTTCTTACCCTTTACCTCGTAGCCTTTGGTTGATGCATGTAAATATCCTCCTCCAAATCTCCATCTTTACATCAAGTTGCTCAAGGTGCAAATTCTCCAAATCTCCATGAAGGAAAACTGTCTTTACATCAAGTTGCTCAAGGTGCAAATTCTTAGTAGCAACTAAATTTTGTGCAAAACCTTTTACAACAAGTCTAGCTTTTTATAACAAGTCTAGATTTATACCTTTTATTGCCTCCTACCTCCTCCTTGACTCTATAAACCCATTTGTTGGGCATTTTTTGTGTAGTTCCCAGGTAGCTCAACCAACTCCCATCTTTGGTTGTGAAAAAGAGACTCCATCTCCTCATTCATTGCCAACTCCCAGCTTCATCCAAGCACTTTGGCTCACCACAATCAGTATATAACACATAATGAAGTGCGGGGAAATAATAGTCTAGTAACTTACCCTTGTAGACATAACATAATTAGAAAAATGTTGGGGATTCTACTTGTCCTAGTAGATTTTCTAACAACACCTACATGAGATTGTGGTGCTAGTTGTGGTGCTAGTTATTGTTTTTGAACACTTTGTGGTGGAGTTTGTGACTCTTGTTCCTGGACATCTCCTTGCACTCTTGGTACTATTGGCTCACCATAAAGCTCAACATACTATTGGCTCACCATCAAGCTCAACATATTGAGAATATTCCTTCTTTATCTGTCCTTATACAAACTCTTCTTCTCATTAAATACAACATCCTTGCTTCTTGCTTCTGATGATTGTACGGTTAATATTATCCCATAACCTGTAACCCAATCCATCAACTCCATAACCAATGAAATAATATTTCTAGGATTTTGCATCTAACTTCTTTCTATTCTTCTTATCAATATGAGCAAATGCTTTGCTCATATTCAAAAACTTTAAGAAAAGAGTAATTATATATTTTACCAATCCAATCCCGTCATCTAATGCACTTGAAGGTCTGTCAATACAATATGCCTATAAAAACAAAGGTAATCAAGCATGCAATTGGCACACTCCATAAGAGTCCTATTCTCCTTTCAGACACCCCATTCTTTTGAGGTGTTATAGGTGTTACCTTAATCCTTCTCATTCCATTCAATGAGCAATAATTGTTCAAAATTATTAGAACAAATCTGATAGAGAGCTAGCCATCTCGAGGCTGTGCCGCCCCTCCGTGGCACCCCTCTTGTGCAGCAACGCCTCTTCGTCGCTCGAGGACTACGCCTACACCAAACTCATGCCTAGCCCATCGCCCAACGACAAAACCAGAATTGAAACACGGAGAATTCACGATTGTTCATTTGCCTTAGTTAAATTTTAAACCATTAAACAAATTCAATCACACACAATTTTTATTTTGGCATAAAGCGGGGTTTCCATTATATTCAACAACCTTTACATTGTAAAGGTAAAGTCTCCAAACACAGGGCGAACAACCGATACAAATGATCTTCCTCAGATCGAACCACCCAAAACGTTGAACCCCTTACAAAACAAACGTGGGGATATTTATAATCATGGCCAAGCTAGCCACCCCAATGGTCATCCGCCAACATTACATTTTCAAAACGGTCGAAAGGCCACATGGCACATTATCTTTGCTACCCGACAAATGCCTGGAACAGACTCGTCCGTTGGAGGCCTTCAACGGTCCTGCGCTGAGCACGAACCAATGTCGACGCTTCATTTCAAACAGTAACAGTAATGCATTCAATGCGTCGAGCTGCCATGAGCCCGCGACCGCCCAATTCAAAATTCAAACCTCCACCCGATTCAAAATTCAAACCTCCGCGTTGTCCGTTGGCCAATCTTGGCTACCGTACCATGCGCCAATCCTTGCTTTTCGCACATGGAAAATATGTCGATGCTCTGCGAAGCCAACCATTAGACAAGAGCCCGATCACACCATTGGTCACACTTGTCGACCAATCACGAGCCTCCACTCGCTGCTACATCCAACAAAGCTTCCCAGCTACACAAGGCGACAACGTTACAATTTTTCGCATGGTCCACCAATCCCACGGTGACCGCCCTTGGCTGTATTTTGAAACTTTCACGACGACCCAATCCCAACTCTGGATTGCACGTGTGGATAACTGACCAGTTTATAGGCGGGAGCCAACCCGGAGCTGACCCCTACCACATCCTCCCCCGATGAGTTCGGCGACGCCCTTGTCGTCGTGGCTTGCTCGCCATCGAACTCGTCGAGGCACCTCAAGCAACTTACAGTGCCTTTCGCCTCCAGTAATTTTCACCCCTCCACTTTAGCAAACTCTCCTCCCTTTCCCAACTATCCGCCACGCCTCCCTTCCATGACACTAAGTACTCCTTGTGCTGTCGATTTCCCCAACCAACCGTTCTGTCATCCCAAAACTCGTTGCACCTCCTAACTGGTAGCAGCACTGACGTTCGTTGGTGGGCAAGTGGGCAACATCCGATCCGAGGCTGTTTCATCAATGCGTAGGCGTCGCAGTTGACTTACGTGGAACATAGGGTGAACCCTGAGATGCGACGACAACTTCAGTCGATAGGCGATGACACCAACCCGTCCAACCACCTCAAAGGGACCATCAAACTTACGGACCAAAGCCTTAGACTTTCCTTTCAGTGTTTTGAAGACCTTCAGTTCCATCCTTAACAAGACTCGGTCCCCAAAATAGAACTCCTATGGACGGCGCTTCACATCCGCTTGTTCCTTCATCTTCTCCATCGCCTTGAGCAAGTGCATCTTGCCAAGTCGATCTTAGAGTGCCACTGCTTCAGATACTCCTCGGTAGTAGGGCACGTCCTCAAGTAACCGGCCAGAACAACATGAGGCGTCAGCGGTTGTTGGCCCGTCGCAAGCTCAAACGAGGAGTACTGGCTAGATCGAGACTTTAGACAATTGTAGCTAAATTGGGCTGCGTCCAGTAGGTCCGGCCAGTTAGACTGGTCATCGCTGACAAAGTGCCGCAGATAAACTTCCAACACCTAGTTCATGCGTTCGGTTTGGCCATTCGTCTGTGGGTGGAAATGACGAAACAATACCCTCTAAAAGTGGATTGTGAAACGAATGTCGCAGTTAGAGATTATACTCAGCGGCACTCCCCAGAACTTCACCACATTCCTGAAGAACAAATCTGCCATGGTCTCTGTTGGACAAGGCTGTGGGCAAGGCACAAAAGACCACCACCATGATCGACAAAAATCCTTTGGCATTGGGCAATCCACTTATAAAATCCATGCTTACACTCGCTCATCGACGAGATCCTTTGGCCTTGGGCAATCCGGTTATAAAATCCATGCTTACACTCGCCCATGGCCTTGTCGGCACCGACAACGGCTGCAACAAGCCCCCAGGTTTCACATTCATCCTTTGGCCTTGGGCAATCCAGTTATAAAATCCATGCTTACACTCACCCATGGCCTCGTCGACACCGACAACGACTGCAACAAGCCCCCAGGTTTCACATTCATCAATTTATCCTGCTGGCAGATCAGATAGGACTTAATGTATCCTCCACGTCCCTGTCCATGTGTGGCCAGTGCAGCCAAAACAGGCCACGTTCCAACAGTGCCAGCGTCCTAGCCTACCCAGGATGTCTTGCCCAAATGCTGTTATGGCACTCGTGAATAAATTTGCAACGGAGTCCATCACACCTCGGCACGACCAGGCGGGTCTACCTATACTAGAGCAGCCTATCGCGAAGCTGATAACGGCTCAAATTGCCTCCCTCGGTTTGTATACGGGCTGTTTAAGCAATCGCCTCTGTCATAGGGTCCTTCGTAATGCCAACTCGAACCCTTGCCAAAACTTCTTCACTTAGCTGGATTTTGCTCTCGCCGTGCATGGCGACCAAATTGCCCGCGACCTCCTCCAAGGCCGTCAACTCTTGCCTGCAAGCTCAAGAAGCGATGAAACAAGAATTGACCATGCTGCGTGTGGCAGTTTCGGCCTCGGTGAGACAAAGTGTTGGTGGTTCTGGCACAGCGCCTCTGAAGGCCAAAGTCCCGAAGCTAAAAGAGCCCAAATCTTACGAGGGGGATCGCGACGACAGTGTCCTCGATAATTTCTATTTGGATGTCGAGGAGTATCTCTCGTTGTTGGGTTCACTTCCAGGCGAAGAAGAGGTGAGGACGGCGGCTCGATACCTCAATGGAGTGGCTAAGACCTAGTGGCAGAAGTTGGTCACAAATGTTGAAGCGGGCAAAGGAAGCAAGCTTGCTTCCTGGAATGAATTGAAGGAGCTTTTGCGCAACCAGTTCAGGCCAGAGAACGTCGACTGGTTGGCATGGCACAAGCTGTGAGTGCTTCGCCATTCTGGCAAGCTTCGCGACTACATTCGGCAATTCCAGGAGTTGATTGTCGATATCGAGGAAATGTTGGAGAAGGATCGTTTGTTTGCTTTTGAATTTGGGCTGTAATCGTGGGCTCAGGCGGAGCTCCGGCGGCATAAGCCAAAGGACGTCGCGGCCGCGATTGCAGTGACAGATGCCTTTTTTGACTTTTGAGCGGAGGGGTGGCAAAGAAAAACGCCCAAGGAATGGGCCAATTCAAGGGCAAGACGCCTATTGGTGGTGGAAAAAGCTCGAGCGCCACTCAAAGCAAATCAAAAGTGCAGTTTGAGAATACTGTGAAGCCCATGCCCCAAACCTCGGTGGCTTCCGGTAAGTTAGGGAAGTCGAATGCAGGTTCAAAGCGAAAGAGAGTCGAGGGCAATTCGTCGAAAGTTGATGGCGAAAAACCCTGGTTTCGATGCTAGACTTGTCAGGGTCTGCACCCGCAGAGGGAATGTCCTCAAAGGGTGAGGCTTACCTCGGTGCAGCAAGAGGCACAACAGAATTCCCCCAATGTTGATAAAGCCCAAATGTCTATCTTGGAGGAATTCAATGCATTAATCTTTGTGCAGCCCTAGAAATTTGAGAGTGCTTCGGATAAGCATAGTTTGTTTTACGTGGACACCGTGATCAACGGTCAAAGGGTGATAGCCTTGGTTGATTCTGGTGTGACCCATAACTTTATGAGCGAGAAGATTGCAAAATGCATTGGGGTCAAGTACGCGGGAGGGGGCCGACGGCTCAAGGCGGTGAGTGGCCCGATCCTGCGGACTTGTGGTGCGGCCGAGAAGGTGCTAGTCCAAGTGGGCGAGTGGCATGGCGAGATTGACGTGTCTATGGTGCCGATAGATGAGTTTGAGTTGGTGTTGGGCCAAGACTTTATCCGAGAGGCCAGAGTTGGGTATTTTCCCTACTTGGACAACATGTTTATCTTCGACAAGAATGGTCCCTGTGTGGTGAGGTCGGTTCAGAAGAGGCAGACTGCAGCGGTCCCGACGAGGTTGTCGAAGTTGCAGGAGATTTTTGCCATGAGCCTGCGCAAGGCAGCTCGAAAGAAAGGAAAAGAGCCCATGTTCCTCGTAGCGTTGCTCGGGGGTTGGGACGAGGACGAGCCGAAGGTGCTGGTGCCACCTGAGATCGAGAAGGTTTTGCGGCAGTTCGAAGATAGGATGCCAAAGCAGTTGCTATCTCGCTTGTCGCCGCGTAGAGCGGTGGACCATTGCATTGAGCTAATGTCGGGTGTCGCTCCGCCGAGAAGCGCACCTTATCGATCGAGTGGGCCGGAGTTGGTCGAGCTGCATAAGCAATTGGAAGAACTATTGGAGGTCGGCTACCTTAGACATTCGCGCTCGCCATACGGGGCGTCGGTGTTGTTCGTGCGCAAGGCGGATGGAAGCCTGCAACTTTGTGTTGACTATCGCGCACTAAACAAGCAGACAATGAAAAACAGTTACCCGCTCCCGAGGATTGATGACTGTTTTGATTGCTTGGGAGGAGCGAGGGTCTTTTCCAAGCTTGACCTGCACTTCTGGTATTATTAGGTGCGAATCGCTCCGGGGGATGTGCAAAAGACTGCCTGTGTCTAGCAATACGGCAACTCCAAATTCATGGTGATGCCGTTTGGGTTGTGCAATGCCCCGACAACTTTCTGCACGCTAATGAATGATGTCTTCCGTCCGTTGTTGGACAAGTGCATGATTGTGTACCTCGATGACATTCTGGTATGGAAGCACTTGTTGGAGGCGTTTAAGCTGCTACGGGAGCATGACTTGTTTGTAAAAAGGGATAAGTGCACCTTTGCGCAGTCCGAAGTGAAGTTCCTCGGCCACATTGTGAGCAAGGGCTCTTTGCGGCCGGACCCGAAGAAGGTCGACGCTATTCGAGATTGGGAGGTGCCGACGACAGTCCGTGGGGTTCAACAGTTCATGGGCTTGGCAAATTTCTATTGTCAGTTCGTGAGTCGGTTTTCCAAGATAGTAGCGCCCCTGATGGATTTGATGAAGAAGGACCGGTTGTTTGTTTGGTCTCTGAAATGCTAGGCGGCATTTGACTTGTTGAAAGAAAAACTAACGACCAGCCCAGTCCTGTCCTTGCCGGACTTCTCCAAGCCTTTTGAAGTTCATGTGGATGCCTCGGATTTTGCTATGGGGGGTGTGCTTGTGCAAGGCGGGCACCCTGTCGCCTTCGAATCGTAGAAGTTGAGTGACGTACAACGAAGGTATCCAGTGCATGAGAAGGAAATGGCTACCTTAGTCCATTGCCTCAAGACTTGGAGGCATTATTTACTGGGCGCGCATTTCCTTATAAAGATAGATAATGTCGCCAATACATATTTCTTCACTCAGACCAAACTGACCGAGAAGCAGGCCCGATGGTAGGATTTTCTTGCCGAGTTTGATATGGAGATAGTTCATACCACCGACAAGTCCAACGTTGTGGCAGATGCTTTGAGCCGCAAACAAAAGTTGGCGGCCTTGGAGGAGGTCGCGGATAGTTCGGTTGCCATGCACGACGAGAGCAGAATCCAGCTAAGTGAAGAAGTTTTGGCAAGGGTTCGATTTGGCATTACGAAGGACCCTGTGACATAGGCGATTGCTGAAACGGCCTGTATACAAACCAAGGGAGGCAAGTTGAGCCGTTATCAGCTTCACGATGGGCTGCTCTGGTATAGGCAGACCCGCCTGGTCGTGCCGAGGTGGGATGGACTCTGTCGTGAATTTATTCGCGAGTGCCATGACAACATTTGGGTGGGACATCCTGGGCAGGCTGGCACTGTTGGAACGTGGCCTGTTTTGGCCGCACATGGACAGGGACGCGGAGGAGTACGTTAAGTCCTATCTGATCTTCCAGCAGGATAAATCGATGAATGTGAAACCTGAGGGCTCGTTGTAGCCCTTGTCAGTGTCGACGAGGCCATGGGCCAGTGTAAGCATGGATTTTATAATTGGCTTACCTAAGGCCAAAGGATTTTCATCGATCATGGTGGTGGTCGATTGCTTTTCGAAGTATGCTATTTTTGTGCCTTGCCCACAACCTTGTTCGACAGAGACTGCGGCAGATTTGTTCTTCAGGAATGTGGTGAAGTTCTGGGGAGTGCCACTAAGTATAGTCTCTTACCGCAACACTCATTTCACAAGACATTTTTTGAGGGTACTGTTTCGTCTGATGGGGATGAGGTTACAAATGTCTAGTTGTTTCCACCCACAGACAGATGTCCAAACCAAACGCATGAACCAAATGTTGGAAGTTTATCTGCGACACTTTCTCAGTGGCAACCAGTCTAACTGGCCGGACCTTCTGGACATGGCCCAGTTTAGCTACAACTATCTTAAGTCACGATCTAGCCAGTACTCCCCATTTGAGCTCACGACAGGCCAACAGCAGTTGATGCCTCATGTTGTTCTGGCCGGTTACTTGAGGACGTGCCCTACTGCCGAGGAGTATGTGAAGCAGTGGCAGTCTAAGATCGACTTGGTAAGGATACACTTTCTCAAGGCGGCAGATAAGATGAAGGAACAAGCGGATGTGAAGCATCGTCTAGAGGAATTCTGTGTTGGGGACCGAGTCTTGTTAAGGATGGAACTAGAGGTCTTCAAAATATCGAAGGGAAAGTCTAAGGCTTTGGTCCATAAGTTTGATGGTCCCTTTGAGGTGGTTGGACGAGTTGGTGTCGTTGCCTATCGACTGAAGTTGCCACCGCATCTCAGGGTTCACCCTGTGTTCCACGCAAATCAGCTGCAGCGCCTACGCGTCGATGAAACAACTCCGGATCGTATATTACCCACTCGCCCGCTAGCGAACATCAATGATGCTACTGGTCAGGAGGTGCAGCGAGTTTGGGATGATAGAACAATTGGTTGGGGAAATCGGCAGCACAAGGAGTACTTAGTGTCATGGAAGGGAGGCGTGGCGGATAGTTGGGAAAGGGAGGAGAGTTTGCTGAAGTGGTAGGGTAAGCTTGAATATTACTAGAGGCGAAAGGCTTCTGGTGGCCCCTTCACACAGTAAGCTGCTCGAGGTGCCTTGGTGAGTTCGGTGGCGGGCAAGCCACGGTGATGAGGGCGTCGCCGAACTCATCGAGGGAGGATGTGGTTAGGGTCAGCTCCGGGTTGGCTCTCGCCTCTGAACCGGTCAATTATCTGCACGTGCGATCCAAAGTTGGGATTGGATCATCGTGAAAGTTTTGAAAGACAGCCAAGGGCGGTCACCGTGGGATTGGTGGTGTTGGCAATTTTGGGTACATTGGGCACATTGCCTTTGCTCAAGTGTTGATGTTGTCATTGATGTCAAGAAGCGGAAGGGTTTTTGTGAAAACCAAGGCAGACAAAATAAAAGGTTTTATTTAAAACCATGGACAACAGATTTGAAATGGGTTTTTCTTAAAACCCAAGTTGGCTCTTCGTTTCGTTGAAAAAGGTGCCCCGGTGATGAAGATATTTAATTTTAAATATTTAGTTTAAATTTTATTTATTTAAAATTTAAATTAAAATTTTAAAATTAAATTAAAATATTTTCCGACGTGTTTAGAAATGCCGACGTGTGTGGTAATGCATCGCAGTGCATATAAAAGGTGGCTATGGAATTCATTAATGAAAAAAAGAGTGTTGGATATTAATCGGCGAGCATTTCTCGACTTCGTCTGCGCCTGCGAAGGAGGTGCACGTGATGGACAAGTCCTTGCTGTGACGAATGGTCACGGTGCCGAGGAGGAAGGCAGGAGTTTGGTTGGTGTGAAGTTTAAGAATATGAATGAAGCACGCTCGGAGATAAACACACAATGCGTCATGATGCAAGCTACGATATTTGACAGTGTGCCAAGGTTTTTTTAATGAATGTTAATCGAAGAAAATTAAACATCGTCGGAAGGACATTATCGAACAAGACAATCTGTTTCGGTGACGCGGTGGTATACAGTTGTTTCACTTTCTTTGAGGAGGATAAAAGAAAGGAACAAATGTGATCACGTCTCCCTTCGATCTCATCCACCGTATGGACCAAACGGTGCTTCGCCACACGGTAAGGGTTGTGAATAAATAGTCATCGGTTTGAATCTTGCTGTGAACAATGTTAACGGCGGAAGTATTTTTTATTGAACGTGGTTGGTGCTAAAAACTTCAAGAGGTATAAGGTTTCTTTTTGGAAAATTAAAGTGTGCTTTGGTTTCGGGAGTATGTATGTTGTTCTAGCGGGAGATATAAGGCAGTATATTTTTGTGAAAATTAGAAAGGGATTTTGTTTAGTTAGGAGTAATAAGGGTATTACTTTATTATAAAGTTTTGGGAGTTATAAGGTTATGTAATGTTGTGATTTATTTTACTTTTATGGTATAAGTGGTTTTGGGAGTTATAAGGTTATGCAATGTTGTGATTTATTTTATTTTATGGTACAAGTGGTTTTAGGAGAGATAAGGAAGTTGTGCAATTAAAGGCTTTGGTGATGATTATTGAAAAGTGGAGTAATGTTGATTATTTTGTGATCTACTAACCTTTGTGAAGATTGGCAAAAGAACTTTGTGATTGTGGCAGATTTCCAAAGGGGTTCCTTCACTTCAATAAGGTATGGGCACATTCTTCTTATGAGTATGATTGGTGTATGTTTTCCTGAAATAAGATTGGAGTGAAAAGGTATTCAACTAGGTTTCCTTTGGTTGGGTGTAAGTCCTAGTTTCTGGTTTGTTGAAGACTACTTATGCATTGTTATCCTTGATGAGAATTTTGGTGAATGCATAATTCTGGTTTGGAGTAGTGGAAGCATTGTGCACTAGGGTTTATGTTTGTGAGTCTTGATACTTGCTTTGAGTTGGTGAAACCCTTGGATGGTTGTGTTGAGGTTGATGGTTGAGTTGCTTCCATAGAGGTTGGTTGATCAAGTTATTGCTTTTACTTGATTCATGATATTGGGCTTACTCCATTGAGTTGATTTGAACAAGTTATTCTTTGCATTTGGTGATATTGTGTGGGTGGCTGTTTTGTTCAAATATCTTTGGAGGGAAAAGGATTTCTACTTGTTTCCTTTTCTTGTGATGATTGGTTGAATGCTTCAAGGTTAATGTTGAGTTGAATGTTGTTGGTTAAACCTTGTCTATGAGCATTGTTGTTGAAGCCCAATTGGTTGAGAAAAGATATTGGTTTTGGAAAGAACATGAGTATCATTGTTATATGAGATATTGCATGGTTGGCAATTGTTGGGTTGTGTTTCATGTTCTTGAGAAAAGCATACTACATCTATCTTATTCTTTTGAGATTTGAGATTGAGTTGAGATTGAGATTGGGAGTTAAGTATAGAACATATTGAGTCTCTAACAATTCTCTTTATGCTTCTATGAGGTTGATGAATCATATTGAGTCTCTAACAATTCTCTTTATGCTTCTATGAGGTGGATGAATCACATTGGGTCTCTAACCATTCTCTTTGTGGGTTCATGCCAAGCAAGTGTTCTTGATGAACTTGTGAGCAGGTTTTGGACAGGTTCCATTGGGGACTTGTGAGCAGGTTTTGGACAGGTTCCTGTGGGGACTTGTGAGCAGATTTGGACAGGTCTTAGCAGAGGACTTGTGAAGCTGAGGTTGATAGTTCTATCAGAGAACTTGAGGACAGAGGTGCATTGGTTCTATGAGAAGAACCTGAGGATAGATTTGTGCCAGACCGAAGGACTCGTGTTTGGTGCCGATCAAAGACAGAGGACGAGGACATTTGTGCTAGACCGAAGGACTGTGTTTAGTGCAAATTCGAGGACCAGCTTTGAGGTGATAGAGTTGAGGACAGAGGTCTCCAACTAGAGCAGGGAAGACAGGTGTCTTCTGTGGATAGAGTTCCATTTGCTAAGGGCAGCGGAGGCAGAGGTCTTCTAGAGGATCACCAGCCAGAGCAGAGGTAGGGGAAGGTATCTCCTTTGAGCAGAGGCTCATAAATTCAGATTGGGGGAAGGTTTCTCCTTTGAGCCGAGGCTCATAAACATTGTAATTGGGAAGGTTTCCCAAAGAACTTTGAGATAACTTTTAGAGAAAAGTTTTGTGGATGAACCATGTAAATTGTTGTGTCACTTTGTGGATGGTTTTGTGCATTGCTTTGATATTGCTTTGGATATATTGCTTTACTGTTTTGAAGTATAAAGGAAAAAGTAAAAAGAGGTCTTATACTGTTCACCCCCCCCTCTCAATATAAGCTTGTGTTCTTCAATTGGTATCAGAGCCGGTTCCTTCGAAAAGTTTAACAGCTTGAAGGAAAAGCTAGTAAAGAACACAATGGATCATTCAAGTGGCAATGCAGCACCTATTCTTGATGGGTCAGATTTTGGTCTTTGGAGTGCAAGGATGAAGGTTCATCTAATGGCACTTGGGAATGAGGTTTGGGAAGTGATTGAAG
The DNA here is from genome assembly GCA_028583015.1 of Wollemia nobilis. Lineage (NCBI taxonomy): Eukaryota > Viridiplantae > Streptophyta > Pinopsida > Araucariales > Araucariaceae > Wollemia > Wollemia nobilis. The sequence continues at coordinate 160,052 of JAQPPZ010004829.1, forward strand.
ATGAGTACACTATTCCTGAACATGGTCCTAATACTAAAGAAGAAAGGCTCCTACATCACAACAATTCAAAAGCAATGAATGCAATCCTGAAAGGCTTACAGAAAGCAGATCTCACCAAAGTGATTCACTGCAAGACAGACTAGTGAAATGTGGAATCAGTTGAAGGTGGTTCATACAGGTGATACAAATGTCAGAAAGGCCAAGTTGAGACACTTCAAAGGTATGTTTGAACAACTCAAAATGAATGATGATGAAAATATTAGTGACTACATGCTTCGTATGGATGAAGTTGTTAACTCCATGAAAGACTTAGGTCTTGAGCTTGCTGAAAATGATGTTTGTGATAAGATTTTAAGATCTCTTCCTAATAGATTTAGTGAAAAGATTTCTGCTATTGAGGAAGCTAAAGATTTGGATAAGTTGAAAAAGGATGAGCTCCATAGTATACTTGCAGACATTTGAGTTGAGAACTCAAGTGAAGGTTGATGTCAAGAAGGAGGCAACTTTCAAGACTACCAAGAATTCCAAAGGTAAACAACTTCAAGAGAGTGATGAGTCTTCTGGTGATGAAGAGGCATATTACAGAAAGAAAGGCAAGTTCTTTAGAAAGCACAAAAATATGAAAAACGTGAGATGTTTCAATTGTGGAAAGTTTGGTCATTATGCTACTAACTGTACTGTTGCCAAGGATGAAAGTGATGAAGTTAAACAGGATTGTAAGAGCAAGGATTCTGAAAGGCATAGGCATCAAAGGAAGAACAAAGATGAGCACAACAATAAAGGAAAGAGGTATTCTCACAAACACAAGAAGAGCTTCTACCTAGACAAAGCAAGTAAGTGTTCTAGTAGTGATAGTGAAAGTTCTTCAAGTGATAATGAAAATGAGATGTTGTTCATATCATAAAAAGAGGAAGAACCAAAACATAGATTCATTATCATGAAATGTCTTAGATGTGGAAATTTTGGTCACCTTGAGGATGATTGCACAAATAATGAATTGGTTGTTAGTATGTATGAGGATGCTTCAGAAAATGATAAGGAAGATGCATGTATGGTTTTTGAAAAGGGTAGCACCTCTAGTGATAAGAAATCTGAAAAAGGCTTTGATGATTCTAAAAGCAAACATATAGAGGAAAGTGAAGTAGATCTTAAAGGTGAACTTATTAGTGCTCTTAGTGCTTTGAAAAAGGAAAGAAAGAAGAATGCTAGACTCAAGGATAAGTTAGATGAATGTTGTATGGAGAGAGATGAACTTATAGAAAGTCTTGATGTCTCTATGGCTAATGCACAAGAACTCAAGAATGAGTTAGAATCTAAGGTGCTTGAGTATAGTGAATTAGAACAGAAAATGGCTTCGTTGAAAGAGGAAAATAAAGAGTACAAGGATAAGTCAGTACGGGTTTCAAGAAAGCTCCAAAAAGGTTAAGTCTCTCATCCAAAGTCAAAGAAATCCAACAGATAAAACAGGTCTTGGTTTTGTTAAGCCTCACAAGAAACAAGTTGGAGAGTCTAGTAAGAGATTCCAAAAGGAAGAGAGTTCTAATGAGGAAAGTATTTCAGATCATGAGTCCTTGAATGATAGATGCATAGAAACAGAAAACAGATTTCGGAATGAGAAGAAGGAGAAGTTTTCAGGACCTAAGAAGTCAAATAAAGGAAAGTTTCAAGGCAGATGTTTTGCTTGTCACAGGTTTGGTCACATGGCTGTACATTGCATGGCTCAAGTGAAGAAGGTAAATAACAGCTTTAGAAGTGGTGATTTCTTTTATGGGTATTGCTACTCTTGCAATCAGTTTGGGCACAAGGCAGTTCATTGCAAGGCAAATACGAACAGGAACAGGTTTAGTCAGAACAAGTGGATTCAAAGAACAGGTATGCCTCAAAGAAATAACATTGTTACTTGTTACAAGTGCAACAATGAAGGTCACATAGCTAGATAGTGTAGAGCTGAAATTCCAGAATACGAGAACAGAACAGTGGCATGATCAGGTCCAAGGATCAAAGAGAACAATGACAGAACGAGGAATATGGACAAAGAGTTCAAGAGAAGGCCCGACAAGGAAGTTATAGACCGATGATGATCGATGCCTAATGGGAGTTTTACTCCCACCCAGAATTAATCACCTCATCGGGAGGTGGGGGAGGGACTAAGCTAAGAGGCTCATTCTTAGTTTCGAGCCCCAAAGGTGGCCCTTTGCCATTGATGACAAAGGGGGAGAGATATGAGTAAGGGGGAGAGCTTCAAGTGAAGAGGAAAGCTTCAAGTCGGGGGGAGCAAAACTTCAAAGAGAGTGGATTTCAGTTTTGGCTCTTGAAGATGTGTTTTTAGTAAAGTTTTGCCATCAATGACAAAGGGGGAGATTGTTGGCAATTTTGGGTACATTGGGTACATTGCCTTTGCTCAAGTGTTGATGTTGTCATTGATGTCAAGAAGCGGAAGGGTTTTTGTGAAAACCAAGGCAGACAAAATAAAAGGTTTTATTTAAAACCATGGACAACAGATTTGAAATGGGTTTTTCTTAAAACCCAAGTTGGCTCTTCGTTTCGTTGAAAAAGGTGCCCCGGTGATGAAGATATTTAATTTTAAATATTTAGTTTAAATTTTATTTATTTAAAATTTAAATTAATATTTTAAAATTAAATTAAAATATTTCGACGTGTTTGGAAATGCCGACGTGTGTGGTAATGCATCATAGTGCATATAAAAGGTGGCTATGGAATTCATTAATGAGAAAAAAAGTGTTGGATATTAATCGGCGAGCATTTCTCAACTTCGTCTGTGCCTGCGAAGGAGGTGCACGTGATGGACAAGTCCTTGCTGTGATGAATGGTCGCGGTGCCGAGGAGGAAGGCAGGAGTTTGGTTGGTGTGAAGTTTAAGAATATGAATGAAGCACGCTCGGAGATAAACACACAATGCGTCATGATGCAAGCTACGATATTTGATAGTGTGCCAAGGTTTTTTTAATGAATGTTAATCGAAGTGAATTAAACATCGTCGGAAGGACATTATCGAACAAGACAATCTGTTTCGGTGACGCGGTGGTATACAGTTGTTTCACTTTCTTTGAGGAGGATAAAAGAAAGGAACAAATGTGATCACGTCTCCCTTCGATCTCATCCACCGTATGGACCAGACGGTGCTTCGCCACACGGTAAGGGTTGTGAATAAATAGTCATCGGTTCGAATCTCGCTATGAACAATGTTAACGACGGAAGTATTTTTTATTGAACGTGGTTGGTGCTAAAAACTTCAAGAGGTATAAGGTTTCTTTTTGGAAAATTAAAGTGTGCTTTGGTTTCGAGAGTATGTATGTTGTTCTAGCGGGAGATATAAGGCAGTATATTTTTGTGAAAATTAGAAAGGGATTTTGTTTAATTAGGAGTAATAAGGGTATTACTTTATTATAAAGTTTTGGGAGTTATAAGGTTATGTAATGTTGTGATTTATTTTACTTTTATGGTATAAGTGGTTTTGGGAGTTATAAGGTTATGCAATGTTGTGATTTATTTTATTTTATGGTACAAGTGGTTTTAGGAGAGATAAGGGAGTTGTGCAATTAAAGGCTTTGGTGATGATTATTGAAAAGTGGAGTAATGTTGATTATTTTGTGATCTACTAACCTTTGTGAAGATTGGCAAAAGAACTTTGTGATTGTGGCAGATTTCCAAAGGGGTTCCTTCACTTCAATAAGGTATGGGCACATTCTTCTTATGAGTATGATTGGTGTATGTTTTCCTGAAATAATATTGGAGTGAAAAGGTATTCAACTAAGTTTCCTTTGGTTGGGTGTAAGTCCTAGTTTCTGATTTGTTGAAGACTACTTATGCATTGTTATCCTTGATGAGAAATTTGGTAAATGCATAATTCTGGTTTGGGGTAGTGGAAGCATTGTGCACTAGGGTTTATGGTTGTGAGTCTTGATACTTGCTTTGAGTTGGTGAAACCCTTGAATGGTTGTGTTGAAGTTGATGGTTGAGTTGCTTCCATAGAGGTTGGTTGATCAAGTTATTGCTTTTACTTGATTCATGATATTGGGCTTACTCCATTGAGTTGATTTGAACAAGTTATTCTTTGCATTTGGTGATATTGTGTGGGTGGCTGTTTTGTTCAAATATCTTTGGAGGGAAAAGGATTTCTACTTGTTTCCTTTTCTTGTGATGATTGGTTGAATGCTTCAAGGTTAATGTTGAGTTGAATGTTGTTGGTTAAACCTTGTCTATGAGCATTGTTGTTGAAGCCCCAATTGGTTGAGAAAAGATATTGGTTTTGGAAAGAACATGAGTATCATTGTTATATGAGATATTGCATGGTTGGCAATTGTTGGGTTGTGTTTCATGTTCTTGAGAAAAGCATACTACATCTATCTTATTCTTTTGAGATTTGAGATTGAGTTGAGATTGAGATTGGGAGTTAAGTATAGAACATATTGAGTCTCTAACAATTCTCTTTATGCTTCTATGAGGTTGATGAATCATATTGAGTCTCTAACAATTCTCTTTATGCTTCTATGAGGTGGATGAATCACATTGGGTCTCTAACCATTCTCTTTGTGGGTTCATGCCAAGCAAGTGTTCTTGATGAACTTGTGAGCGAGGTTTTGGACAGGTTCCATTGGGGACTTGTGAGCGGGTTTTGGACGAAGTTCTGTGGGGACTTGTGAGCAGATTTGGACAGGTCTTAGCAGAGGACTTGTGAAGCCGAGGTTGATAGTTCTATCGGAGAACTTGAGGACAGAGGTGCATTGGTTCTATGAGAAGAACCCGAGGATAGATTTGTGCCGGACCGAAGGACTCGTGTTTGGTGCTGATCAAAGACCGAGGACGAGGACATTTGTGCTAGACCGAAGGACTATGTTTAGTGCAAATTCGAGGACCAGCTTTGAGGTGATAGAGTTGAGGACAGAGGTCTCCAGCCAGAGCAGGGAAGACAGGTGTCTTCTGTGGATAGAGTTCCATTTGCTAAGGGCAGCGGAGGTAGAGGTCTTCTAGAGGATCACCAGCCAGAGCAGAGGTAGGGGAAGGTATCTCCTTTGAGCGAGAGGCTCATAAATTCAGATTGGGGGAAGGTTTCTCCTTTGAGCCGAGGCTCATAAACATTGTAATTGGGAAGGTTTCCCAAAGAACTTTGAGATAACTTTTAGAGAAAAGTTTTGTGGATGAACCAGGTAAATTGTTGTGTCACTTTGTGGATGGTTTTGTGCATTGCTTTGATATTGCTTTGGGTATATTGCTTTACTGTTTTGAAGTATAAAGGAAAAAGTAAAAAGCGGTCTTATACTGTTCACCCCCCCTCTCAGTATAAGCTTGTGTTCTTCAGGTGGACCATGCAAAAACTTGTAACGTTGTTGCCTTGTGTGGCTGGGAAGCTTTTTCGGATGCAGCAGCGAGTGGAGGCTTGTGATTGGTCGACAGGTGCGACCAATGGTGCGATCGAGCTCTTGCCTAACGATTGGCTTGGCAGAGCGTCGATAAATTTGCCATGTGCGAAAAGCAGGGATTGGCGCATGCTACGATGGCCAAGATTGGCTAACAGATAGGGCGAAAGTTTGAATTTTGAATCGAGCGGGCGCGGGCTCGTGGTAGCTCGACGCATTGAATGCGCGACCGTTACCATTTGAAATGAAGCATCAGCATTGGTTCGTGTTCGGTATAGGACCGTTGAAGGCCTCCAATGGACGAGTCTATTCTAGGCATTTGTCGAGTATCAAGGATAATGTGCCATGTGGCCTTTCGGCCGTTTTGAAAATGTAATGTTTGGCGGATGACCATTGGGTGGCTAGCTTGGCCACGACTATAAATATCCCCACGTTTGTTTTGTAAGGGGTTCGACGTTTTGGGTGGTTCTATCTGAGGAAGATCATTTGTATTGGTTTTTTGCCCTGTGTTTGGGTTGAGACCGTGGAGGCTTTACCTTTACAATGTAACCGCTGTTGAATATAATGGAAACCCCGCTTTCTACCAAAATAAAACTGTGTTAAGACTTTGTGTGTGTGATTGAATTTGTTTAATGGTTTAAAATTTAACTAAGGCAAATGAACAATCATGAATTCTCCCTGTACATGCTTACGTAAATATTTACTGTGTGTTTTGATTATGGTTTGGTCATCGGGTGATGGGCTGAGCGTGAGTTTGGTGTAGGCGTAGTCCTCGAGTGGTGGAGAGGTGTCACTACACGAGAGGGGTGTTGTGGAGGGGCGACACAACCTCGAGCTGGCTGGGCCTCTGTCAGATGGTATCAGAGCAAGGTTGTCTATTATCAAGCTAGTCCGTCGTAATCGAAATGAAGCATGCGAGGGAATTCAACACCAAATTTTAGTCCCTACTCGGGCGATTCGCGATGCCATACGCGGCTTCTGGTGCTCCGGGAGGAGGCACTTTCGATAATTGGCCCAAGGTAGGCGTTGGAAGTGAGAAGCAGAAAAAGTCCCAAGCCCACCTTGTCGAAGAGCTTGAGGCGTGCATGATGGAGCGGTGCGATGAGATCGCTGGGAGTGTCCAGTCCTTGCAGCAATTCTTAACCTTATTACCAGTATCATTGTCTACTACTGCCTTCCATTTCTGAAAGGTATCAAACACATCAGATTTCTTTCTTATGTAATATACCCACGTATTTCTAGTGGCATTAGATATGAAGGTAACATAATAATTAAATCCGCCTAAATTGTTCGTCGTAGACGCATTCCTCACAAAATCCCAAATCCACCTCTTTTAGCTTTGGTAGCAACTTTCTCGAGTGAAGAATCTTCATTCCCTTTTCACTCATGAGTCCCAATCTATGGTGCCACAACTCTACACTCTCTTCTATAGCCACTAAATGGCTACATTCATTGTACACTTAAAAGTATATAAAGTACCAATCATCTTACCCTTGGATACCACCATTGATCCCTTGGTGACCTTCCAAGAATGATCTCCGAAGCCACTAAATTCGTTGTACACTTAAAAGTATATAAAGTACCAATCATCTTACCCTTGGATACCACCATTGATCCTTTGGTGACCTTCCAAGAATGATCTCCGAAGCCACTAAATTCGTTGTACACTTAAAAGTATATAAAGTACCAATCATCTTACCCTTGGATACCACCATTGATCCCTTGGTGACCTTCCAAGAATGATCTTCGAATGCAAACATATCCTTCGTTGTCAAGTTTGAAATTAAATTTCTCTTGAGGTCTGGAATATGTCGAATATCATTTAAAATCCTAGTAATTTCCATTTGGAAGCTTTATTTTAATTTTGTCCATGCCAACAATCGTGCAAGGATAGTCATATCCCAATAGCACCTATCCATAATCACTTTGGACATACTCTATAAAATATTCATGGTGAGATGTAGCATGAAAAGAGGCTAATTACTATTATTATCTAATGATAAGTGATTATTATCTAATGATAAAATTAAGGCATCCTGCCGAATTTCACTTGCAATATTTGCTTCTTGATTCTCTTCGTCCCCTTGTTTAGCATTCTTTCTGCTCTAGCAAAATTTTTTATATGTTCCTTCTATTTGCAATACCAATACTCAACCTTGCTCTTTCCTTTGGACTTTGATCTTCCTTTAGACTTTTCTCTGCTTGGACTTTTGCCCTTCCTGATTATGTTGCTTCTGCTGAAGTCTTTCTTCATATATCCTCACTAAGGATAATATCAACAATGTCATAATTACTTACCGCCATTACTAAGTTGTTCTAAATTTCTGGCAGAGAGCATAAAATAAGTAAGGCTCTTACTTCTTCATCAAAATCAATTCCTATCAAACTTAATTGATTAGTAACAGTGTTAAAATTATTTAAATGATGCTATACTAACTCATTCATCTGCATATTAAATAGTTTTTTCATAAGAAATACCTTCTTGGACATAAAATAAGTAGGGCTCTTACTTCTTCATCAAAATAAATTCCTACCGAACTTAATTGATTAGTAACAGTGTTAAAATTATTTAAATGATCCTATACTAACTCATTCATCTGCATATTAAATAGTTTTTTCATAAGAAATACCTTGTTGGATGCAAAGGGTTTTTCGTACAATTTTGCCAAAGCATCCATTACATCCTTTGTTGTTTTCTCTTTGGAGATGTTGAAGGCTACCTAGCTTCCCAAGCACAGTCTCATAGTACCCAACTCGTTTCTGTCAAGGAGTTTCCATTCCTCGTCCGTCATGGTTGAAGGTTTATTTGTTGCATCTCACAGAGGCTGATAAAGATCCTTCTGGTACAAGTAATCTTCAATCTGCATCTTCCAAAGCTAGAAGTTCTCCCGTAATCTTCAATCTACATCTTTCAAAGCTAGAAGTTCTCCCATTGAATTTCTCCACTCTGAATTTTGAGTCTTTTGCCATTTGCTCCCACTCGAAACAAATTCCCTGCTTACGAGTAGCCAACACAATATACTCTGATACCAGTTGTGAGTATTTACTTATTATTAAACTAATAATATTGAGAAATTTATCTAAACAGATTTGCAGAACATAAACAAAAATAACCAAAACAATCACAAAGAGGTTCACCAGTGTGGGCTACATCCTCGGAAAATAATTTCAGTCCTTATTAATTCCTCCAGTCCTTATTAAGTCCTCCAAGCATCGGAGGGAATCACCAACAGCCAACCGTTGTACACATCCTCTCAATGGCTCAAAAATAAATAAATCATGCATAGAAACAACTACTAGTTACCAAAACAAAGAGAAAACTAATTCTTAGCCAAATTTAGGCTCCAATTATCAGGAGAAAGTTTCCATGAATAGAATAGTTACCAGAGAGAAAACTAATTCTTAGCCAAATTTAGGCTCCATCTTATCAGTAGCTATAGTTGTCCAATAATTATATAGAAAGTGATAGTCTTCTTTTGTGTAAGCAATTGACACCTATTTTGCAGAAAAAACAGAGCTTGTTACCAGAATATAAGGGGCAAAAAAATATGATTGTATGCTGCTGCAACAGCCTGTTTTGGTCCAAATAATGCAAAATATGCCTGTGCATTTTGTGATTTAATTAATTATTTTTTACTAGACTGGGTTCATCCTTGTCGGACCTAGTTACCAGCAGCTTAGTGTAATGGAGACCACCAGTGGCCTCTCTACCTTTGCTCAAAAAGGCTTGCCTCCAAGATTTGAACCTAGGTCTCTTTTTGGTAAGTGTCTTTCCGCCCACCCCTGAGACTTAAACCCTGGTATCCTCTTGGTAAGCGTCAGAACTTACCAATCTGTCCGCTCGCCCCTGAGACTTAAACCTAGGTATCATCTTGGTAAGCATCAGAACTTACCAATCTGTCCGCCCGCCCCTGAGACTTAAACCTAGGTCTCCTCTTGGTAAGCGTCAGAACTTACCAATCTGTCCGCCACTGAGACTTAAACCTAGGTCTCCTCTTGGTAAGCGTCAGAACTTACCAATCCGTCCACCCTGAGACTTAAACCTAGGTCTCCTCTGCATCAGAACTTACCAATCCGTCCGCCCGCACCTGAGACTTATTGTCATTTAATCATGATATGAACTCTATTTAATCTGCAAGTTTGCATTTAGCTGGTTTCTGCGTTCCAGGACAGGAGACTGTCGGTGGCCTTTATACCTTTGTTCAAGAAAGACTTGCCTCCAAGGTTTGAATTTGGTTGGGTCTCCTCTCTATGTTGCCTCCAAGGTTTGAATCTGGGTCTCCTCTTCCTAAGGGCCACAACTTACCAATCCACGCCTGAAACTTTTTGTTATTTAATCATGATATGAACTCTATTTAATCTGCGATTCTGCATATAGCTCGTTTCTGGGTTCTGTTTCTGGGTTCTGTGTTTGTTTGCAGGAGACTGATAGTTCCTTCAATCCTGCCAATCACTGTTTATACGGCATATAATATTTTTTCATTCTTTAAAATATTACTTAAGGTTGAAAGGGAAAAATAAAATGAAGCTTTTATAGGTGGTTATTTTTTTTTAACATTTTACTATTTATTAAAGACAAACAAAAAAAATTTAACATTTTACTATTTATTAAAGACGAACAAAAAAAATTAGCGAAGATGCAGTTTGGGATTGTTTTTTTGAGCGATTTTTTTGTTTTTATTTTACTTTTAATATTTTGAGGGCACTCTTGTTTTGTTTTTTTTTTAATATAGAAAAGAGGAGTTTGAAGATGAAATATTTGAAGGGTAATTTTTGTTTTATCTTTTTTAGAGAGAAATATTATGGAGGTTGAAATTTTGAGCTGTGCGACGCACCCACGTCAATTCACGTCAAACAAATGCTCACGTCCGTTCGTCTCAATTACCCGAAACTCAGAGGGCCCGTTTTATGAGTGAACTCAAATTGGTGCAAAAAATGTTGGTAAGAGCGTTCTAAAATGCGGACGGGCTTGAAAGTTTAAACAACCCTCCTAGATGGTATTATTGCATTGTTTGATATTCAGGTAAGTCATCCCTCCGTGCGCTCAATATATTATTATTATTATTGGTCATTATCGGGGGAGGATCAAAGGCGAAGGAGAGGTATTATCTTCCGTTTGAATGGAGCGTTTTCGGCTGCTTATTTGGTGAGTTTCTTTGTTTTAAATAATTAATATATTCGGCATTCTTTCACCGTGCAGTTCTTTTTTCGGGCAGCGTGTCGAGTTCCCACCCTTCAGTCCGAACGCGCCGCCCCTTTCTAAGATGATAATTAAATATACAAATATGTATTTAATAATTATTAAATAAAATAAAATATATTAATAAAATAAATTCGGATTAAAACGGCCCTCCCCTGCTTTCCTATACTATTATTGTATTGCTTGACACAATTGAAACGAGGTCTCTCCTTCCGAAAGCAACGGTTGAGTAAAACATATGTACACATATGTACGGTATATAGTTTTCCTCTTTGACCTCATTTGCCTTCAAAATTGGCACTGCCTCTCACAGTAGACAAAGGAAGTTTCATCTGGTTTTTCATGTTCAACGTAAATGTGACATTTTTGTTTTTAACTTGTATATTTGTTCTATGGTCAACAGTGTCAATTTCGACCGTGTATATCGAGCTATGAATGTGAGAATTTGATAAACATGTGAGAATAGGTAAACGTCACCTATAGAATTGGGGGCACACTTCCCGGACCTGCCTCTCTTCCCCTAATTAGAACTCAGATTCTCGATAGGAACGTCACCGTTAGGACTTCACCTAAAGACTATTTTTTTTTCTGATTTAAACAGTTTAAAATTGTTGTTATTAGAATTATAAAACAATTTATACAGCTGTAATTAAAAAAATCCAGACTTAACCTTTATTAAAAAAAAAAAAAATTCTTCAAGAACATGTCCAAAGGTGCTTTAAATGTGCAGAGATAAGATCCTACATGAATAGACTACATAAATGTGCACAGAAGAGGAGATAAGATCCTGCAACGATTGAGGGCAGTGTGCAAGAGTAAATTTGAATATAAATAGTCGTACCTCAATACTAGCAGTCTACAATCCACTTAAGACAGTCGACCTCACACATTAATAATAGCAGTCTACAACTACAGTCCGCTTAAGACTAGGTGTATGATTGTGTCCCTATGCCCCAGGCTTGAACTTTGAAGGCCATTTGCAAGTATTGAGGATGTTTTTCCACCGAAATCTTATTTTTCAAGTACATGTAACTGTATGTATGTATATCATGCATCAATGAGGTTTCATATTAACGTTGATATCTTTATATTATTAGAGTAAAGTTACTTTTATTTTTAAAGTTTGCCAGAGGTTAATCAAACATGTTGTACAACCCTTCCTGTTTGTTTATAGAACATACAACCCTTCCTGATTGTTTATAGAACGTATGGTTAATCGAATCATAGTGTAATAATCCTATGCTCTTTAGGTTTTGTTTGTAGAACATATGGTAGTGTAACAACCCTAGGGTCTTTAGGTTTTGAAAAAACTTTAAATCTTTCTTGAGAATTTTAAAGTCTAAATATTATTTTTTAAGTATATAAATATGTGTTATCTACAATTTAAAAAAAAAAAATTGAAATGAGTCTCATTTTTATTATATTATCAACACCACCATTTTATTATATTATCAACACCACCACACTGTATTACAACAGTTTGGATATTATTTATGTATGGCTTCTTATTATATTATCAGCAGTTTGGATATTATTTATGTATTGCTAGGAAATATCAGAAACCCACTCTAAGGAATCTATTGCTAGGAAATATTGGAAACCCACTCTTGAGGAATCTAATGGGTTGAGCTAATTGTAAAATTATTGAGTCTAAAACTTGCTTTGAGGAATCTAATGTATTAAGCTCTTAATACATTATCAATACCACATAGTGGTATTATAACAGTTTGAATATTATTGTGTGGTATTATTGAATATTATTGTTTGAATATTATTTATGTATTGCTAGGAAAGATTGGAAACCCACTCTTCTTTCAATGTACTATTTATTTCATAAATCAATTGTAAAATTATTGAGTAGGAAACTTATTTTATTTATGTATTGCTTTCAATGTACTATTTCATAAATCAATTGTAAAATTATTTAGTAGAAAACTTATTTTCTTTCAATGTACTATTTATTTCATAAATCAATTGTAAAATTATTGAGTAGGAAACTTATTTTATTTATGTATTGCTTTCAATGTACTATTTCATAAATCAATTGTAAAATTATTTAGTAGAAAACTTATTTTGAGGAATGTAATGAGTTGGTTCATAAATGATTTAATTGAGTAGAAAAATTATGAAAACTTATTTTGAGGAATGTAATGAGTTGGTTCATAAATGATTTAATTGAGTAGAAAAATTATTTTGAGGAATGTAATGAGTTGGTTCATAAATTATTTAATTGAGTAGAAAAAACTTTAATACATCAAGAAATATTTGTATGGATATATAATTTCATTAATATTTTTATATTAACCATCCATATATATATCATGCATTAATTACAATTCATTATTATTAAATTAAATTGAAAGAGTAATTATAAGTTACCTTAAGAGGATATAGTTTATAGAATATAGAACTATAGTGTAACAACCTTAGGGTTTTGAACCTTAAATTTTCAAAGTTTTCATCTTAAAATCATTGGTACATGAGAACATATACTTTAATATTTAGATGTACATGAGAAATTATACTTTAATATTTAGATGTACATGAGAACTTATACTTTAATATTTAGATGTACATGAGAACATATACTTTAATATTTAGATGTAGATGTGTAAATAAAATAACATATACTTTAATATTTAGATGTGTAAAGAACATACATTTTAATAGTTAAATGAATATGTAGATGTGTAAAGAACATACATTTTAATAGTTAAATGAATTAAACATATGTGTCATTTATAATTTTTTTTTTAATGGAATTGAAATGAGTCTCATTTGTATTATATTATAACAGTTTGAATATTATTTATGTATCATTTTGTATTATATTATCACTACCACGTAGTGGTATTACAACAATTTGGATATTATTTATGTATCGTTTTGTATTGTATTATCACTACCATATAGTGGTATTACAACACTTTGGATATTATTTTTATATTATTCGCACCATCACATAGTGGAATTACAACAATTTGGATATTATTTATCTATGGTTAGGAAAGATTGGAAAATTAATCTCCTTCTTTGAATGTTTGAAGAATCTTTTGGATATTATTTATCTATCATTTTGTATTACATTATCATTATAAAATAATACTATTACATTATCGTTACCAAATAATAATATTACAACAATTTGGATATTATTTATGTATAGCTTCCTATTATATTATCACTACCACATAGTGGTATTACAATATAGTTTGTTATATTGGAAACTCAGTATCCTTTGAATGTTTGAGGAATATTTTGGATGAGGAATATTTTGGATATTATTTATGTATAGTTAGAAAATATTGGAAGTTTGGATATTATTTATGTATTGCTAGGAAATATTGGAAATTCAGTCTCATTGTTTGAGTTTCATAAATCAATAGTTTGGATATTATTTATCTATCCTTGGGAAAGATCATAAGTTTGGATATTATTTATGTATTGTTAGAAAATATTGGAAATTTGTTTTTTTGGATGCTTGAGTTTTATAAATCGATTGTAGAATTATTGAGTAGAAAACTTTAATAAATTATCAAATATATCAATAGATAAGTTCATGCAAGAATCATATTGATTTTATAAATCAATTATAAAATAGATAAGTTCATGCAAGAATTTCATTTATTTCATAAATCAATTATAAAATTATTGAGGAGAAAACTTTAATATACCATTTCATAATTTAATTATAAAAATCAATTATAAAATTATTGAGGAGACAACTTTAATATACCATTTCATAAATCAATTATAAAAAAAATTGAGCAATACCATTTCATAAAACTTTTATATACCATTTCATAATATAAAATTATTGAGGAGAATACTATTTCATAAAACTTTTATATACCATTTCATAAATCAATTATAAAATTATTAAGATAAAATTGAGCCAATACCATTTTATAAAATTTTATTATATCATTTCATAAATCAATTATAAAATTATTGAGAGAAAATTGAGCCAATACTATTTCATAAAATTTTAATTCATTATTTTATAAATCAATTATAAAATTATTGAAGATAAAACTTTAATATACCATTTCATAAATCAATTAATCAATTAGAGCCAATACTATTTCATAAAATTTTAATTCATCATTTTATAAATTATAAAATTATTGAGGAGAAAACTTTAATATACCATTTTATAAATCAATTATAAAACTATTGAGGAGAAAATTGAGCAAACTTTTATATACCATTTCAAAAATCAATTATAAAATTATTATAAAATTAATTATAAAATTATTATAAAATTATTGAGGAGAGCCAATACTATTTCATAAAATTTTAATTCATTATTTTATAAATCAATTATAAAATTATTGAGGATAAAAATTTAATATACCATTTCATAAATCAATTATAAAACTATTGAGGAGAAAATTGAGCAATACCATTTCATAAAATTATTGAGGAGAAAATTGAGCAATACTCTTTCATAAAATTTTAATTCACCATTTTATAAATTATAAAATTATTGAGGATAAAACTTTAATATACCATTTCAACTATTGAGGAGAAAATTGAGCAATACCATTTCATAAAACTTTTATATACCATTTCAAAAATCAATTATAAAATTATTGAGGAAAATTGATCCAATACTATTTCATAAAACTTTAATACACCATTTCATAAATCAATTATAAAATTATCGAGAATAAAACTTTAATATACCATTTCATAAATCAATTATAAAATTATTGAGGAGAAAATTGAGCCAATACTATGTCATAAAAATTTAATACACCATTTCATAAATCAATTATAAAATTATAAGAAATGATTTTGTTGTATTTTCTTTTTGTCATTTTAAGATCAAAATGCTTTTATCGGATTGGAGGCCTTTTGATGTTGGGGTTGTAGTTATTTGCGGTTGGATAGTATTACTTGAAGCTACAAAAACAAAGAGATAAAAATTTGGAAGTATTGGGGTTTAAATTTTACATTATTACTATAACCAACATATCTTGGATATGGCAAGGATATACAAACTTAAGATATAGTGACATTTGGAAGTACTGGGTTTAAATTTTACATTATTACTATAACCAAAATATCTTGGATATGACAAGGATATACAAACTTAAGATATAGTAATATTCAAAAATTTCTAGTGACTAGTCTATGATTGTTGTAAAGGCATGCGATACTTGCATCATTTGTTCCTATATTTAGCATCAAACATAAGATATAGTGATACTCAAAACTTTCTAGTGATTGGTCTATGATTATTGTAAAGGAGTAAAGGCATGCAGTATCTATACTTCTATAATTTGTTCCTAGATTAGGATCTTTGTTTCTTTGGTGGAGATCTTGGCCTTTACATTGCTTACATATGTTTTCCCAAGTAATGAAGTCTTTATGGAATATATGCAACATGTATTGAAGTATTTATTAATCAATTTGTATTCCCAAGCAAAACAATTTAGTATCTTATTATATTATTAATACCACAATATAGTTTGGATATTATTTATCTATAGTTACATTGGAAACTCAGTTTCCTTTTTGATTGTTTGATATTATTTATGTATAGTTTCATATTATATTATTATTATCACATAATGGTAGGATATTATTTATGTATCGTTAGGAAATATTGGAAATTCAGTCTCATTCTTTGGATGCTTGAGGAATCTAATGGATCGAGCTAATTAACATTTCATAAATCAATTGTAGAATTATTGAGTGAAAACTAAAATACATCATCAAATATATCAATAGATAAGTTCATGTAAGAATCTAATTGATTTCATAAATCAATTATAAAATTATTGAAATCAAGGAATCTAATGGATTGAGCTAATTAACATTTCATAAATCAATTGTAGAATTATTGAGTGAAAACTAAAATACATCATCAAATATATCAATAGATAAGTTCATGTAAGAATCTAATTGATTTCATAAATCAATTATAAAATTATTGAAATCAACTATGAGATATGGATACTAGGAAGGACCAATTCAAACCTATTCCCCGAACTATTACATTCGTATGGTGAACTGAAAAATAAAACGCACCTTCCAATTATTTCTTTGGTGATTCATTCCAAATTTTGGTTTGGAAACCTGAGAATATTCCTTTTCAAATTCTGCCAGGAGAAAATTTTAATATACCATTTCATAAATCAATTGAGGAGAAAATTGAGCCAATATCATTTCATAAAACTTTTATATACCATTTCATAAATTAATTATATAATTATTGAGGAGAAAATTGAGCCAATACCATTTCATAAAACTTTTATATACCATTTCATAAATTAATTATATAATTATTGAGGAGAAAATTGAGCCAATACCATTTCATAAAACTTTAATATACCATTTCATAAATCAATTAAATTGAGCCAATATCATTTCATAAAATTTTTATATATCATTTCATAAATTAATTATATAATTATTGAGGAGAAAATTAACCCAAATTAAGCCAATACCATTTCATAAAACTCTAATATACCATTTCATAAATAAATTATAAAATTATTGAGGAGAAAATTGAGCCAATACTATTTCCTAAAACTTTCATAAAACTTTAATACACCATTTTGAAGAAAAATTTAATATATCATTTCTTGAAAATTTTGATAAAAAATTTAAGTTCCTTGAGGAAAAAATATCAAATATATACCTATTAAAAGACCATATATGTCTACAAAATTATGTCTATGATAATTTTCACAAGAAATGATTTTGTTGTATATTTCTTTTTGGTGTCATTTTAAAGTCAAGAAGGAGGTAAATGCTTTCACAGGCTTGGAGGCCTCTCATTTTTATGTTGGGGTTGTAGTGATTTGCCTAAGAAATTTCGTTTGATAGTATCAATTGAAGTTACAATAACAAAGAGATAGAAATTTGGAAGTATTGGGGTTTGAATTTTACATTTTGAGAACCAAAATATTTTGGATATGGAAAGGATATACAAACTTAAGATATAGTAACATTCAAAACATTTTAGTGATTGGTCTATGATTGCTGTAAAGGCATGAAATACTTGCATCATCCGTATTTTCATCATTTGTTCCTTGATTTAGCATCAAACTTAAGATATAGTGATACTAAAAACTTTTTAGTGATTGGTCTATGATTGTTGTAAAGGCATGTTGTGTTTTACTTTTTATCATTTGTTCTTAGATTTAGCATCTTTGTTTCTTTGGTGGAGAACTCGGCCTTTACATTGCTTACCAAGTAATGAAATATTTATGGAACATATGTAACATGTCTTGAAGTCTTTATTAATCAATTTGTATTGCTTACCAAGTAATGAAATATTTATGGAACATATGTAACATGTCTTGAAGTCTTTATTAATCGATTTGTATTCCCAAGCAAATCAATTTAGTACAAATGCAGATTAATTTAATACAAATACATGCCCTTCTGCAAAATCTTGAGCGAAGCTAAGTGAGACATGAGTGTTTACATTTAAATAAAAAAATGGTTTTGTATACTAATCATGTGCAAGAGAAGGCTATGTTTATTTTATTAAATATATGGATAAGTTCACATGTCTATGTTTTTTTTTAAACACTACAATAAATAGTTATAAAGGTTGTTTTTATAATAATATTTATATGTATTATATTTATTTAGTAACATAAATTTTAATGTTGTTTTTATATCAATATTTATATTTATTTAGTAACATAGTTTCTAAGGCCATAGTCATATTGGATGATCTTCATAGATGATATTGATTTATTTAATATATCTTTATAGGGTTATCGAAGCATGGTTATTTAATATATCTATATGTAGTTATTTATGTTTTTATCAAAGCATGGAGTACAAACCCACATAGTAAATTACCTAAGTTATTATCCAACTTAAATTACCTAACATAAGTTTATCTAAGTTATTATCCAACTTAAATTGCCTAAGTTATCTTATTGTAAAGGTAAAGTAGTTTTTAATTTTGCTAAGGCTATAAGGCTAAAACACTCAATTTAGGTTGTGTTTATATCATTATTTATATTTAGTATTAAAACACTATCTATATTTAGTTATAAAGGTTGTTTTTATATTATTAATTATTTATATTTATTTAGTAATATGTTTATTTAGTATTAAAACACTCAATATTTAGTTATAAAGGTTGAGTTTTTATATTATTATTTATATTTATTTAGTAACTAGTTTTTAATGTTTATGAGGCCATAGACATATGAGATGATCTAAAGTTTACCTAAGTTATTATTCAATTTAACTTACACTACCTAAGTTACCTTATTGTAAAAGGTAAAGTAGTTTTATATTTATTTAGTAACTAGTTTTTAATGTTTATGAGGCCATAGGCATATGATATGATCTTAAGTTTACCTAAGTTATTATCCAATTTAACTTAAACTGCTTAAGTTACGTTATTGTAAAAGGTAAAGTAGTTATCAATTTTCTAAGGCTATAAGGCTAAAGCACTATTAATATTTAGTTATAAAGGTTGTTTTTTTATCATTATTTATATTTATTTAGTAACATAGTTTTTAATTTTTGTTAGGCCATAGTCATATGGGATGATATTTATGGAGGATATTGATTTTATTAATATATATTTATGTGGTTATTGTGGGTAGCTTTCTCGCACCCACTTAATCCCTAAAGTAAGCAAGATAAAAGCTTATCTAAAAAATGATTAAGTATGAAAGAGGATGGCGAATCAGGTTTATATCCAACCTTGAGCCAATCCTGAAGTTCTGTCATAAAAAAAGTGTGGAAAGAAGTGTTGGGTGAAGGAACGGGTTGTGTGCAATTTTTGGAGGTTCCTAAAGGTTTGTCCTTGGGAATTTTTACGATGGGCAGAAAAGTGAGCACATCACAATCTATCGGTGATCACAAAGCCCCACCCTTAGGGTAGGGAAAGGTTTGGGTAACAGAAAAATGATGGTGGAACACAAAAGTCCTACTCAATGTAAAGGTATAAATAAGCCCGAGTGAAGGAGTGATAGAGGATGGAATCTCTTCCAAGTCTCAAAGTTCCACCCAAATGGGGGAAGTGAAAGTTGAATCGGGAATAAAAATAGGATGATGTCAGATTTCGTATTTGTCCTAAAGATATGTCTTGTACAAAAATGAATGACCAACATTAAATAGGGTGCATCCAAGAGTCGGGAGGTGCCTAAAGGCTCACCGTACCAAATATTGCAAGTTTTATAAGGAATCCCAAGAGGTCATTTTACTGCCAATCATATCCTAATATAGGGGTTGGTGAGTAAATTTAATGACTGGTCAAGAGGAAATTCACAAGCAACTCACACATTGCGAATTGAAGTAACGACCTCTATGGTAGGTTGCAAGAAATATAAATTCCCCAACTGCTTGACCCCAAGGCTGGTATGAGCATTTAAGGCAACAACATTGTCAGATTCAACAATAGAGGAAGAAATTGGATAAATATAACCAGTGTAGCCAACCTAAGTGTCATAAAAATGTTCCATTATTGGCAACAAGGTGGCAAGAGAAGTGTGTAGTCCAATGGTCCTCTAACACAACCACCTTTAATTATTGGTAATGTCTCATATGACACCTGGATCACAAAATTGACTCATTATTTCAACTTCGACAAATGTCCAAAAATATTGATAACATCCCAAAGGCAAATATATAGGTTGTAAGCTAAGAAATATGCATTGACCAATGACCTTCTCTACTAAAATAATTTAAATGGAGTCTTGTTGCGGTGCATACCTCTAGAGAAGTCCAAGAAGGTCCTTGAGGAATTTCACTTTAGATTTTTAGGAGGGCATTACTCAATTCAAACCATAGCAACAAAAATCCTCAAGGTGGTATTTTATTGGCCATCCATATTCTTAGATGCATTCAAATTGGTTAGAGCATGTGATAAATGCCAAAGGTTCATCAAAAAATGCAAAACATATTGTCGTGCCTCTACAACTGATGATTGCGAAGAAACCACTTCAACAAGTGGGGCTTGGACATCATTGGAATAATCAACCCAAATTCCTCAACCGATCACAAATACATTCTCACATCAATGGACTACTTCACGAAGTAGATGGAAACTAAAGCTACTAAGCATGTTGTTCAACAAATAGTCATTAACTTTCTGGAAAGACTGATCACCAGGTTTGGAGTCCCTGCTATTATAGACAATGATACATATTTCATAGGTGCCAGAACTATAGAATTTTCTAGAAAGTTTGGTATCTAATGGAATTCCTCTTCTAATTATTATCCATAGGGAAATGGTTTTGTGGAATCCACAAAAAAGAATATGTTGAAAATAAAAAGAAATATTGAACTCAACCCAAGGAGATGACACCTGCTTCTTGATCAAGCACTATGGAAAGATAGAATAACCCCTAAGAGTCTCTAAAAACATAATTGTATGATTTGGTATATGGAAAAGAGGTGGTTCTTTCAATTAATATGGAGCTCCCACCACTAAAATTCATGAGTGAAATGGAGGCAAAATATTTCATGGCAATGGAGAAGAGATTCATGTAGCTGATGTAGTTAGAAGAGAAGCAAGAACAAGCATACAACCTATGTCAACATCAAAGTGCGGTCAAGTGCTGGTTTGAAAAAAAGGTGGCACCAAAAGCATTCTTTGAGGGTGATCTTGTCCTAAAATGGGACATAGACCGGGCTAAGCCAAGATCATATGATAAATTTGATTCCTTTTGGTCAGGCCCATACATGATAAATTTGATTCCTTTTGGTTAATCCCATACATGATAAATTTTATTCCTTCTGGTTAGGCCCATACCTCATTGAAAGCTATAGAAATTCAAATTCTTACCAACTACATGATCTTGAAGGGTGGTTGCTCCCAATTTCGATGAATGGTCAATACTTGAAACACTACGCTCATGGAAAAATTGTATGTATATATGTACATAGTTTACTTCTTACAATTTATTTGAATTTTATTAGTAGTAAAGGTTTGGAAATAGAAGTAGCAAACATTTATTTTTCTGAATTTTTGGTGCAATCTGCCATTCACCCACCAAGGCGTTCCAAGCAAAGTAGATCAACTCAAGTAGAGAAGCGGGTCAGCACCCAAAATACCGTTGCACAATAATTGATGGTTCGATGGGAAAAGGGAAGTCACCCGACTTTAGGGAATTCTAATTTTCTACCCTCCCTAGGAGGGGAATTGGGAAGCCTCTAGCATCCAAGTGAAACCGAAAACCCCATCCCAAAAATAAGCAAAATCATAAGCTAGGCGGTAAATTGGGAACATGCTAAAAATATGCACACCCCAAATGTCCGTCCTTGTATACGTAGTTGATGGAATTCACAAGAAAGGCTAAAAGTAGGCTGATAAATGGGATTTGGATTTCTAGATGGCAATCCCAAAGCCCCGCCCAAGGAGGATGGAAATAAAATTAACGGTCGCTAGTTGTCTATTGCGAGGTGTAAGCATGCAATCAAAGTGCAATGGTTATTTATTGTCCCAATGTAGCAAGAAAAAGTATTATTGAGATTTAAATACCTACTCTAGTGAAGATTAGGTTGTCTAGTTCAACCTTTTCTCATGTGTTTGCAAAGAACCTATTAACTCATCCACCATTGCTAAATCCCTTGATTATTTAATAGTAATGACAACTATATCAAAACTTGCTAGTACGCTTCTCAATACCTTCTTCACAATCCTCTAGTTTTAAATATTCTCCTCATTCACCTTCATATGATTGGTTATCATGATTGATGATAACCATTATGTGGGTAAATAAATCACTCATCTTCATGCATCTACAAATTTTTGAACTCTCTTCTCAACATATGCAATCTCACCAACTTTACTTTGTTGATGCCTTGGAAAGAGTTGGCTAAATTTTTCCTTGCATGCTTGGACTTGGTTGTTGTTGCAATTATAGAAAATAGGGTCTCATAAACTACCTACATATTACGTAGGGTAGGTCCATCTGATATTTTATTTATTTCCTTTAACAAATATTTCTCAACTTGAGAAAGTACATTCAATGTTGTTGCATTTGCATAGCTCTTGAGACCCAAATAGATTTTTTCATAAGGTTCTAAATTATTCATAAGGTTCCATAGCTCTTGATACCTAAATAGAATTTTCATCTATATGCTCCAATAATAATAATTGTGGCAATGGAATCATACGATCTATAGTTGCAAAGGATTTCTAGTGGAAATCATTGCTACTATGGCTTTGAAACTCCATTGATGGCTCAAGATCTGATACCAATATAAAGGAACAAATTTTGTGCATGCTTGCACAAAACCAAACTTTACACGATATTGGATGGTAATGATGCAAGCTAAGCTCTGATTTTTCTCAAGTGCATGAAATCGAACTTTCCCAAAATTTAGCTAATGTAAACATCAACCAACCTTAAATTTTATGCACGCATTCACAACACTCGACTATCTTGAAACCAAATAAAATAAAAAAGTATGAAACCCTAAATTGAATTCACAACTAGACTTCTAAATTTATTCACTTTGGGGCTAAACAATTTCAAAATTACACAGTTCCAAAAATTTACTCAAATAGAGATGTTTTAGTTTCAAAATGGGAAAAAACATAAATCGAGGGTTGCACAATCCCAAAAAGAAGAAAACACTTAAATGAAAAATATATCCAATAAACTAGACAAATACACAATACTAAAATATCAAAGTCAAATGCACAAAGGCATAAAATGTATATATATTTTATATTATACAAAAGTGGCTACTAGTACTACGATAGCTTTACATAAACTTATTTTTACAACATTACATAAACTTTATTTTATGTACAACCAGATCCACAAATCCTTTTACTTCAAGTTTTTAGAACAACAATTCTAGAATCTTTTTTTCTCCTTTGCAAGGCTATAGGTTGCACTATTAACTATCTCCTTCAAGCTTAAAAAATTAGTTGCTTTCATCTTACATTGTGAAGCTACGTCCAATGCCCAACACCCATATATAGTTGAGGAAAAAATGAATCACCTCACACATTGGTTAATAGACAAGTGACACTCTAATCATCAAACAATTGTAGCTACCATGAGTAAAAAAAAAACAATTATGGAGAACAATATTAAAATATACATTAATTTCCATTAATTTTGAGGTAATAGTGGGTAAAACAAGTCTCTCATGCCAAATGGTTAGAATACAGAAATAATGGAAAAAAAATGTCTCTCATACCAAGTGGTGTTATATGCATCAACATAACTATATCATTATAAAATTTTCTTTCCAAGATAGTGTTTATGAATTGCATTCGATTTCAAATTTATAAGAGGTTTTAAAACTCCTTTCAACAATGGTTTTTGGTTCCCCAAGTCAAACCATAAAATTCCTTACTTTTAAGACACCTTAGTGGTGTGAAAATCTAAAAACATACCACCTTTTAAGAGAGGGTTTAAAAAATCGTTTCAACCATGGTTCATGGTTCCCCAAATCAAACTTTAAAAGTGCTTACTTTGAAGACACCCTTATGGTATACTTTAAGGTTTTCACTAGGGCTAACCATGGTTCATAGGTTCCCAAATCAAAGGACTTTTAAGACACCTTAATGGTACAATTTTAGGCCCCAATGAAAACCTTGGCATGCTTTTAGGTTTTCACTAAGGCTAACCATGGTTCCTGGTTCCCCAAATCATAAGACTTTTAAGACACCTTAATGGTATGCTTTTAGGCCCCAATGAAAACCATGGCATGCTTTTTGGTTTTCACTAGGGCTAAACATGGTTCAAGGACTTTTAAAACACCTTAATGTTTGCTTTTAAGTTTTCACTAGGGTTTAAAGGAATAAAAAGCATACCACTAAAAGGCTCAAAAAAGTATTATTTTTATTATTATTTTTAATTATTTAAAGAGTTTTAAACCCTCTCCTAAATTTGGTATGCTCTTATTATTATTATTATTTTTAATCATTTGAAGATTTTTAAACCCTCTCCTAAATTTGGTATGCTTTTAGGTTTTCACCTGGGCCTAAAAGCATTAGTGTTAGTGTCTAAGGACTTTTAAGGCTTTTAAGTTCTCACTAGGGTCTAAAAGCATACCACTAAGGTGTCCTAAATATAAAGAATTTTAAGGTTTTTAGTGTTGAAAACCTAAAAGCATACCATTAAAGGCTCAAAGTGTTTTGTATTTTTATTTTTAATTTATTTAAGATTTATTTAGACCTTTGTTTAAAAAAATTAAACTTTAGTGTTTTTTATTTTTATTTTTAATTTATTTAAGATTTATTTAGGCCTTTGTTTAAAAATTTTTAACTTTTGTTGAATGTTCGGGCTACACTCCCTCCTAGGGTATAACAAAGGCCTCCCTCCCTATAATTTAAATTTGTATAGTTGGGATACCAATCTACCGACATATACCACTAAGATGTCTTTTTAGGACAAATTTTAACATTGATCTTTATTTTTATTTTTTAAGTAAGATTAACGTACAACATATGGCAAAATTTTAACATTGATCTTTATTTTGAATTTTTAAGTAAGATTAAAGTACAACATATGGCACAATTGGAAACACACTCCCCTCTCCAAATTTGAACTTGGACAAATTTTAACATTAATTTTGATTTTGATTTTTTTTTAAAGTAAGAAAAAATACAACATATGGCATAATTGAAAACACAGGATAAAAGAGACCTCCTTCCCTAATTTGAACTTGGATATCTAAGATAAAAGTCATACTACTAAGGTGTCTTTATGGGACAAATTTTAACATTGATTTTTTTACAATAAAAGATAAAGTACAATGAAAATGCACTCCAAGATGGATAACAAGAGTCTTTCTCTAGCTAGAACATTTATTTTAATTTGAAAATGCACTCCAAGATGGATAAAAAGAGATTTTCTTAGCTAGAAGATTCATTTTGATTTTTTTAAAATACACATAAAAGAGCCACCCTAACAAGATTTTGATTTTGATTTTTTTAAATTAAGACAAAGTACAATGAATGGCACAAATAGAAACACTCAGATAACAAGGACCTCTTCCTAACTATAAATTTTATTTTTATTTTCACTCCCCGAAGGATAACAAGGGCCTCTCCCTAACTAGAACATTGATTTTGATTTGAAAATCACTCCAATATGGATAACAAGAACATTGATTTTGATTTGAAAATCACTCCAATATGGATAACAAGAGCCTCGAAGAGCCTCTCCCTAGCTAGAACATTGATTTTTATTTGAAAATACACTCCAATATGAATAACAAGAGCCTCTTTTCCTAGATAGAAGATTGATTATGATTTTTTTAAAGACATATAACAAGAGCCTCTCCTCGGGTACAACATTGATTTTAATTTTGATTTTTTTAAAAGTAAGATAAAGTAAAATGGATGGAAAAAATAAAAACACACTCTCCTAAGGAAAACAAAGGCCTCCTTTTAAATAAAAAAAATTGATTTTAAATTTTTTAAGGTAAAACAAAATACAAAAGATATCACAACTAAAAACACTCCTCGAAAATAACAAGGGCCTCTCCCAATAATTTAAAAACACTCCTCGAATATAACAAGGGCATCTCCAAATAATGTAATTTAAATTGGATAGCCTGGACTCATGTATCGGACCATAAACCAATCTAAAAATAACATGCAATAATTGTTTTGCTTATAAAGACCACCTTAAAGATTCGACACAAACCCAAATACTTACTAATAAATATTTCCATCGATAAGGACTATATTCGATGTTTGTTCTTCTATCATGCATGAATAGAAGCACTCAGTGGTTACTAATAAAGATTTCCATCTGAAAACACGAGATTTCGGAAGAAGGAAATACTAATGCGATGCATTCAAAATCAAAACAAACGCTTAAGTCCTATAACGTGAAATGCATGAAATGAAAGAGACGAATTGAAATGAGATAAAAGAAAGTACAGAAAGCACAACCCTTTTTATTTAACTCTCTTAATATCAGTTACAAAGACGCCTCCTCCCTTTTCAGGGGCTAGGAGCGTTAAATGAGTTTTGGTTACAATCATGACTTAGTGTTCCTCCTTCCGCATGCCCACATGTAAAATGGGCGGGCCAAAGTGTTGTCGTCGCTGGTGTTGATGAATCCTTGATCCTTGCTGCTCCTCCTGCATTCAAAGAAACAAAAAATCATTAGTAGCACCTGTGACAAAAGATAAGGCGTTTGATCCTAAAAACCAATGGAGGATGCATGCATAAGATTAGCTAAATCGATAAATAAAATGACTCCAAATAACCTGCAAATTTGACAGAAACCAGAGAACATTACCAGAAGATCACTGCAAATGAAACAGTCGAGAAATTCTTCACCGGTTTGAATTCGCTCCGGGGCGGGACGGATCCGACTATAATTCGCTCCGGGGTAGGACGAATTCACCTGCACCAAAGCGCCGAAGTGATACTACCAAAATGTCGCATCTAGGGAGCTCCAAAAGACTTGCAAACTTGGGGTTAGCTAATTGGAGGCATTTTGGGAAGACCCAGATGGTCAGATTTTCCCAATTTGGCCTCCATCAATGGGAATTTGACGCTGCTACCTGCAAGTTAGTGAGGACTACAAAAGCGATAAAACATGATAAAATTTGATCAAAGCATTGTGAAATCAGAATTACAAGCTATTTAAGCAGCATAAGATGGAATGCCAAATAAAAAAATGACAAAAAATAACAATCTGCCATGAATCCCCAATCGTTCTTAAAAAAGAAGATTAGGCTCGCAGGAGTGCGGGGCGCCCGGGCGGGCCGCCCACCGTTGGAACCTGATTTTGGCACCAATCCACTTGGGATGGGTCCAAAATCTCCTGTAATGTGTTGTCGACGAATGGGTGGAATAATGTGGTCAAGTGTCGGGTTTTGGATCCGGATTCACACTTCCAATAACCACCCAATGACCTCCCTTGCGAAAGAGATCAAGGATGTGGAAGAGGTGAATCAAAGGTAAAGCGTGGTATCAATTTGGCAGCACTTCGTTGCTTAAAAATGCTTCCAACTCTGTCCTCTTTTGGGTGAGGAAGCTCACCAATTTATAGACCCAAGGGGTCTCTTTGGATGGGCATGCAGGGGCGCCACATGGTGGCCATGCCTCCTCCCTCTCCCTGACTTGGGCTTCCATGACTGCCCTTGTGACAGTCCTCTAACGTTCAATTTGCCCACCTATGCACGCATGCAAGGTAGGGAGCATTAATTGACTATCCTTGGCTGCCATTTGGCATAATTTCTCTTTTTGCCTATTGAACCTGGAATTCGTCCTACCTCGGAGCGGATTCTGTATTCGTCCCAGGGGAGGACGGATCCCATTTTGAATTCATCCCAGGGAGGGACAGATTCTGAGCAAAGTGCCTAGAAGGTGTCAAATTGATCCCTGACTTCCAAAAACTACTGTGAGAGTGGTTAGGACCACTGTTTAACCTCTGGGGGCTGCCCTTGGGGCTGTGTGTGTCAATGCGATCAGTGTTTGCAGTCACATAATCGGATTGGTGCTATTTTGGTGTCTACAGATGCCCCTTTTTGGGATGCGTTGTGCATGGCACAGCGTAAAGCAAAAATAGATAACCAAAGCACTAATGATTAGGGTTTCTTAGTAACCTAACCAACTCTTGATGCCCCAAGCATGGAAAGGGCATGCATTCTTGAATCCTTGCTTCTGACGAGCGAAGGAACTTAATTCAAGTGTTAACCTTTTTTGGTGAGGTGTTACTTGAGCTTGGACATTGATCAGTCATGAATAGGCAAAGGGCGCAACCTTTTGTCTATGGTAACCTAGAGTTCATGATTCACGAATGCCAAGTGTTTGATCAACTTGTGATTATTGCTTGTTTACTGCCCCAAGCAGGAGCGTAATTGTCTTTGTCAATGATCCTTTGAATGCATGCCATTTTCCATGATTGGGTGTGTAATTGTTGATTGGTGACTAAGTGTGACTACCCCCTCAAGCGACGAATCGATGAGGGAATGACCTTCATGAGAAAAGCGACGAGTCGCTTGACCCAAGATGACTTAGGTAAGGGTGTCTTCAGATGTTTTTCATTGAATGCTTAAGTAGTTTCCTGACATTTAGACCTATTTTTGGTGGGTGTTAACCCTTTTGGCGATGCCATATTGGGGTGAAATTGTCGAAAATCCGTCTTCCCGTGGAGCGGTCCGGCTATGGTAGCCTTCTTGGGGAGTAGGATAGTGACAATTTAGAGCCCCGACGTCGATTTTGGATGCCAAGAAGGTTAAGTGCGAAGAGCGCTTGTGTCCGGCAATGTTTATTGCTTTTTTTGTGTTTGTTTTCTTTGTTTTTGGGTGGGTTTTTGACCCTTTTGGCGATGCCATTTGGGGATGAAATTGGCGAAAATCCGATCTTCCCGTGGAGCGGTCCAGCTATGGTAGCCTTCTTAGGGAGTAGGATAGTGATGATTTGTGATCCTGACATCTGTTTTGTATGCCATTGAATGTCAAGCGCAAAGGTGCACTCTTGTTCGGCACGTTTATTGCTATTGTTTGTGCATATTTGTTCGATTTTTGTTGTTTTGATTTTTTTGCTTTATGTGTATGTGATGATTTGATTTTATGCATGATGGTTGATGACTATGGATGGATGCATGTTAATTTATAGTGATGAATGCATATGTTGTTGATGAATGCAAGTGTTTCTGATTTATATGATATGCTAATGGAATGGATGGATTGATTTGTGATACTTTGTAGTCGCACCATAGACTATACGAGACTTTATGGCTTTTTGTCCTAGGCGATTGCTGTGGTGAATAGCTTTTGTGCATACATGTTGCTCTTCTTGTTTTTTTTTTTTTGTATTTTTTGATGGTGATATAAGGATGGATTATATGCAACGGTTGGTTTAGAATGTAGCTAAGTGTTTCTGAGACTCATATGTTTTAACTAACTAGCCAATGGTTGTACTTTTATCTTACAAGATCTTTGAACAAGGTATGAATCGGACTTGTTTTTGACCAAGTTATTTCACATCCCTGTGTGTGCAATTGAGTTCGTTTATGTGGTATTTGTGAGGATACCGCCGGTGCAGATGGGCTTTCAACCAAACTCGTATCGAGGATCACCTAATTAGCTCCACTAACTCCTTTGTTGTATTTAGTCAGATTAATCTGTGGTGCTATCTAGGATACCATAAGCTAGCTCATCCACATGCAAACATTGATCTGCACCCAAGTTAATGTGACAGATATATCATCATGCGGGAGGTTTGCCACGAGTGACCGATAGGCTATCAACCAAACCGGTACTGAGGTTTATCTCATGACCTTCTGAATGCTGAGAGTTCCAGGGATTCAAGTTCAACTCCCTTCTTTTCTTCAATTGTATTGGGATACTTGCTCTTTTGTAGTGATAAAAATCACTGTTTATTTTTGTTATATTTTATTAATTTTTCTTTTGAGCAAGGGATTAGGATGTGGAGTGATGAGAATCACTATTGTTTGTGCCTTTTGATGTATGCACTTTGAGGGTGATGTCAAATTTTTTGGAGTTTTGACATGTGCAAATTTTTGATGTTTTGCAACTTTTGAGAACTTGGGATTCATGGGGAATTGGGTAGGGAGGATGCTTGTCCTTTTGCCAACTCTCAGCATTCTTTGGGGTCATTCGCACAAGGGGATGAGCAAGATAACCATTTTGCTTATGGCGACCTGGATTGCTTTGTAGGGTTCATCTTTCGTTCACACAACTTGGGAATGTTTATGTGTTTTAATTTGTGCTGGGATGCTACGTAACAAGGTGTGATCCAAGTAAAATTCTACCTTCGTAAAAGCTATCTGACTTTGTACAATTTTGGTTAGAAAGCTAAAGGCAGCTGAATGACGAAAACTCTAGATACATTTAGACGACAAATGATATAGTGAAATGGTGGATGGCGTTTATGTTTGTTGTATTGTTTTCAAAATGGAAAATGTGAAAAGTGGTGGTTTTGCCAAGTAATGACAGTCCATGGTGCTTTTGCCTTGTGTGATCAACAATATGCAATGTATGGATGTGATGCTTAATGCAACTATTATTTTTGTGTTTTTGATCTTGAAGTATGTATGAGAATGAGATGCAAATTTTTTTGTGATTTTTGATTATTTGATTGTTTTTGAATTTTCTTGATGGTGACCAAGGGATTTCGAGAATCCTTTGGGGCCCTTTTGGGGTGACCAAGCGATTGCGATAATCCTTGGAGCTTTTGGGGTGACCAAGCGATTGCGATAATCCTTGGAGCTTTTGGGGTGACCAAGCGATTGCGATAATCCTTGGAGCTTTTGGGGTGACCAAGCGATTACGATAATCCTTGGAAATTTTGGGGTGACCAAGTGATTGCGATAATCCTTGGAGCTTTTGGGATGACCAAGCGATTGCGATAATCCTTGGAGCTTTTGGGGTGACCAAGCGATTGCGATAATCCTTGGAGATTTTTGGGGTGACCAAGCGATTGCGATAATCCTTGGAGCTTTTGGGGTGACCAAGTGATTGCGATAATCCTTGGAGATTTTTGGGTTGACCAAGCGATTGCAATAATCCTTGGAAATTTTGGGGTGACCAAGTGATTGCGATAATCCTTGGAGCTTTTTGGTTTTGACCAAGGGATTACGATAATCCTTGGAGCTTTTTGGGGTGACCAAGCGATTGCGATAATCCTTGGAGCTTTTTGGTTTGACCAAAGGGTTTATTGATGGAGATCCAAGCTTGCTCAAAGCAATTCTCATTCAAAACTTGGAAAATATTACCTCACAAACCCTCATTCTGTGGCTATATAGCCAAAAAAACCCTAAAAACTAAAATGAGTCGGATGGGGCCCAAAATTGGGGTGCACATCCCTCTTACAATAGATAAGCCAAAAATAAAGTTTCAAGTCCTAACTCTAAATACTTTAGGAGATATTAACCTTCGAACAGCTCAAAAAACATAAAAAATTAGGTGAGTAATTTTAAAACCTAATTTCGGGGCACTAGATGATGGAATTTGGCCCCGAAAACTAGGTTTTTTTGGCAAATAGGACTCGAGGGAGTCATATTTGTTTAAAAATCTCCCAACTAGCTCCTTGTCAAATTTCACATCAATCGGAGCTACGGTTGAGAAGTTATGGCCCCGACAAAATGCACTAAAATTTAGGAAAAATAAAAAAAATAAAATTTCCCACATTTCGTTGGATGCTCATGCATCATTTATGGGCACCGTTGGGGCACTTTTGGGTTGACCAAAGGGGTCATGGACACCTTTGGGGCCTTTTGGGGATGACCAAGCAATTATGGGAATCCTTGGAGCTTTTTGGGTTGACCAAGCGATTGCGGGAATCCTTGGAGCTTTTGGGTTTTGACCAAGCGATTGCGAGAATCCTTGGAGCTTTTGGGTTTTGACCAAGCGATTGCGATAATCCTTGGAGCTTTTTGGTTTGGACTATGGCTCTTCAGGGGATAGAGGTACCCCCAGCTTGATGATCTTTGTGCTCCGGATCTGGCTCTGGAGGTATGGGCATAAATGGATTGGCCCTATGCATGGAGAGGAGGAGAGGGTCTGCCCTCGGCACTGATATAGCTATGGGGTCTCTGGGTGGAAGTTGATCTCTGTATGCCCAAAGTGGTGGATGCAACACTTGGTCCCACTGCACTGGGTTAACGCACCACTCATGCCCTAGCCTTATATTAAACTGTTGAAGTACGTCATTGATACCCATGGGGTGTTGATGTTGCCGCATGTGATTGAGGTAAGCCATCTCTATTTTGTCCTCATAATCACTGTCGGAGATCCATAGACCCTCATTGGCTTCGATAGCTACTTGCGACATATGCGGCTCCTCTTGTTCGAGCATATTGATGTGGTCCCAATGGGGTTGTTCCGCTCTTTGCGGGGGGACCTGATTTCCTTGATGTGGCGCTTGCTCAACTGGCACCTCTAGAGGGAATATTGTCATTAAGCTCTTTTGGTAGTCATCCATGGGAATCACTTGTGATTGATTACTATCCGATTCGAGAGGATCCCATGGAGCTACCTCATAGTTTGACTCATCTTTGGCCAGTGAGTCGGGCTCATCAGAATCTGGCGATTCGGAGACATGGATGACCCCAACATCAGGTAGCTCTACAGACTTTAAGCGCTCTAGCGGCACATTACATGTATCAAGGGATTTGAGCTCCTCCACTTTGGTTGGTTCCTATTGAGGAACTTGGGGCCTATGGAGGGGTGGTCGGATAGCACCCCCCATGCCTTGGTATGGCATTTCATCCCGCTCTTCTTCTTGCTCAGATTCTTTAGAGGCTTCTTGAGGAATTTCTAAGGGTGGCCCATAAACCTGGGTGGGTGCCTGAGGAAGGCACCCATCATTGGTTATAGGAGTGGCCTCCCGCTCATGTCTAGGAGGTGTCGGGGGCGGTGCTTGATAAGGTCACGGAGACTTGTCTCGCACCCAGGGGTTGTGCCTCTCATAATGTTTTGTCTTATGCGTGTGAGGGGTTGGAGTCCTCTCCTGCATAGTGTGTTGGAACAACTCATCCTTCTGGCACTGAAGGTGCTCTTTGTTAATATGGTACAGTTCCTCTAACTGTAGTCGCTCTAGCTCAAGTTGCGTGAGTTGCGCCCGATGGGCGACATGTTCGGCAAATTCTAAGATAGTTTGTCCCACCGTCTCATGTCTAGAAGGGCTAGATGCCTCTCCGGCATATCTATCTCAATCATGGCGATCCGAGATCTCTATAGGCCACCTCCCTTTGTTGAGGGGAGCAGCATTCCCCCGAGGCTTTGGCCTCAATAGGTGATCCTGATAGCTAGCAGGTGTGGGGGTGCATTGCTCCCATGCTATGTATTGCTCTTGAGGAATGTAGTGGTCTTCCTCGTACCCCCTTTCATAAGTGAAAGAGGGACGGGCGGCATTGGCTCGCCCCGCCTGAAGAGCCTTGTGCTCTAGAGGAACCTTGCACTCTGGATTTGTCCTTGTAGTCCTGACAATAGATGCGGGGTGAAGGAGGGATGGTATAATCATGTGGTCCCCCCCGTGGACCCCTATGTTGACTCTAGCACTTCATCGCGCGGTGGCCACTTATAGCGAGCATCTAAAGGAGCTCTCCTACGGGTGTACCCCTCTTGAAAGGGTGTGTGCTGGGTGCTGTGCTGGCAGGAGTGCCCCCAGAAGGGGTGCCCCTATAGTCCCTTTTGTCAAGGTGTGGAGGGGACTGCCTTGTGTGTCAGGCCGCCAAGGTGGTATGACCAAATCCTTGGAGCTGTACCGGAGGCGACTTGTGCCTCCTTGGACATTCTCCATAGCGTCTGCCCATGATTGGGCTTGGATGCGGGTGAACACCATGGTGATAACTCTCTACAAACTACGTAGATTTTTATCTTTTGTTTATGATTTTTTGATTTTTTTTTATGCTACACAAAACAGAAAAGATCACACACATGCAAGCGATGATTATCTCGTTTAAATATTGAGAGTGTGTCCTAAACCTGGTTTAGTGTGTTTTTTATTTTTGTTTTTGTTTTTGAAAGTTTTGAAGAACATTTAAATGCATAATGAAGGCTCATATGACTCCCATAAATGGTCGCCCCTTCGATATACCATTGCCAGGCCGATATACCAACCTCTCTATATACTCGCCCTTACGAGAGGGAAACTATAGGTACGTGAGAGCAGATGGTATGTGGAACATAGGCGGTATGGAAGGGGGATTGTCCTGTTTATGACACCTACCATAGAAGACTTATCCTTGCATTTTGGGAATCACCCTAGCGACACTCGGTTAGCTTTTGTCAGGATTTACGTCGAGCAACAGTGACAATCGGGGTAAATGGATGCAAAAATCAAGCCAAGGTGGTGATGAAATCCACCATTGGTCTTGATCAAGGGCTGGGGTTTTACGACCAGCTCCTTGGTTTAAAAATATTGCGTGAAGTTTGTGTGGTTCTTTAAAAAAAAAAATGAAACAGGCAGCAACCACTTTCCCTAAGAAGGCAAACTTGACAGAAAACAGAAACAAAAAAGCAAAAAATGACAGGAACATTTTAGGACCCTTACCTTTTCTCTGCCTAGACCTGTTGTTTCTGATCCTCGGCCCTGAAACTACACAGACAAAAATTCATCCCTAGGTGAGACGAATTCCAGAACAGGATTCGTCCTGGGTTGGGAGGAATTCCAATTCATCTCAGGGTCAGACGAATTCTAGTATTGTATTCTCCACAGGCTAGAATGAACCACATTCAAAGTTCAAAAAAATGGTACCTGTAAGCACAAAAACACAAATTTTGATCAGTTTCTTGATCTCAAAAAGTAGGGGACAGGGTCCCACCGTGATCGCCACTAAAAACACGAGATTTCGAAAGAAGGAAATACTAATGCGACGCATTCAAAATCAAAACAAACGCTTAAGTCCTATAACGTGAAATGCATGAAATGAAAGAGATGAATTGAAATGAGATAAAAGAAAGTACAGAAAGCACAACCCTTTTTATTTAACTCTCTTAATATCGATTACAAAGATGCCTCCTCCCTTTTTGGGGGCTAGGAGCGTTAAATGAGTTTTGGTTACAATCATGACTTAGTGTTCCTCCTTCCGCGTGCCCACATGTAAAATGGGCGGGCCAAAGTGTTTTCGTTGCTGGTGTTGATGAATCCTTGATCCTTGCTACTCCTAATGTGTTCAAAGAAACAATAAATCGTTAGTAGCACCTGTGACAAAAGATAAGGCGTTTGATCCTAAAAACCAATGGAGATTGCATGCATAAGATTAGCTAAATCGATAAATAAAATGACTCCAAATAAGCTGCAAATTTGACAGAAACCAGAGAACATTACCAGAAGATCACTGCAAATGAAACAGTCAAGAAATTCTTCACCGGTTTGAATTCACTCCGGGGCGGGACGGATCCGACTGTAATTCGCTCCGGGGTAGGACGAATTCACCTGCACCAAAGTGCCGAAGTGATACTACCAAAATGTCGCATCTAGGGAGCTCCAAAAGACCTACAAACTTGGGGGTTAGCTAATTGGAGGCATTTTGGGAAGACCCAGATGGTCATATTTCCCCAATTTGGCCTCCATCAATAGGAATTTGACGCTGCTACCTGCAAGTTAGTGAGGACTACAAAAGCAATAAAACATGATAAAATTTGATCAAAGCATTGTGAAATCAGAATTACAAGCTATTTAAGCAGCATAAGATGGAATGCAAAATAAAAAAATGACAAAAAATAACAATCTGCCACGAATCCCCAATCGTTCCTAAAAAGGAAGATTAGGCTCGCAGTAGTGCGGGGCGCCGGGTGGGCCGCCCACCGTTGGAACCTGATTTCGGCACCAATCCACTTGGGATGGGTCCAAAATCTCCTGTAATGTGTTGTCGACGAATGGGTGGAATAATGTGGTCAAGTGTCGGGTTTTGGATCCGGATTCACACTTCCAATAACCACCCAATGACCTCCCTTGCAAAAGAGATCAAGGATGTGGAAGAGGTGAATCAAAGGGTAAAGCGTGATATCAATTTGGCAACACTTCGTTGCTTGAAAATGCTTCCAACTTATCCTCTTTTGGGTGAGGAAGCTCACCATTTTATAGACCCAAGGGGTCTCTTTGGATGGGCATGCAGGGGTGCCACATGGCGGCCATGCCTTCCCAAGAGGGAGGAGATTCCTCCCTGACTTGGGCTTCCATGACTGCCCTTGTGACAGTCCTCTAACATTCAATTTGCCCACCTATGCGTGCATGCAAGGCAGGGAGCATTAATTGACTGTCCTTGGCTGCCATTTGGCGCAATTTGTCTTTTTGCCCGTTGAACCTAGAATTCGTCCTACCCCGGAGCGGATTCTGTATTCGTCCCAGGGGAGGACGGATCCCATTTTGAATTCGTCCTAGGGAGGGACGG
Source organism: Wollemia nobilis (assembly GCA_028583015.1). Taxonomy (NCBI): domain Eukaryota; kingdom Viridiplantae; phylum Streptophyta; class Pinopsida; order Araucariales; family Araucariaceae; genus Wollemia; species Wollemia nobilis. The sequence continues at coordinate 196,416 of JAQPPZ010004829.1, forward strand.
ATTCTGAGCAAAGTGCCTAGAAGGTGTCAAATTGATCCCTGACCTCCAAAACTATTGTGAGAGTGGTTAGGACCACTGTTTAACCTCTAGGGGCTGCCCTTGGGGCTATGTGTGTCAATGCGATCAGTGTTTGCAGTCACATAATCGGATTGGTGTTGTTTTGGTGTCTACACCATCGATAAGTATCGTATTCGACTATAAATGTTCACTCTTATGAATAGAAGCACTCACGGTTTGATTTTTTTAGAAGACCTTGCTGGCCTTGGGTCGAAGATTCAGTGGCTAAATATAATACTTGGGTCGAAGATTCATTGGCTAAGACCTTGTTGGCCTTTAATATAATACTTGGACCGAAGATTATTTTGCTACTATTTTGTAAGGCCACACTATATATAGACGTTGGAAAAACATTTAAATAAGCAACTGTTAAAAAAATATTAGGCTTAATTATATTTTAATAATAAAAAATTTCATTCAAATTTATAAAATCTCACTTCTTCAATTGTGTTGGACATTGACACTTTTTAAGTAGTCTATAGGAGGATAATAGAAGAGGAGGACAATGACAGTTAGCCTTTTCTTCAATTGTGTTAGGACAAAGACACTTTCTAAGTAGTCTATAGGAGGATAATAGAAGAGGAGGACAATGACACTTAGCGTATAGAGGATAATAAGAGGAGGGACATTCTGAGAATTGAAATATAAGAGGGGAGACACTTTCGAAGTAGCCTATATGAGGATAATGAAAGAGGAGGGATATTATGAAAATTTATATTTTCAATTAATAAAAAAATTGATATTTCAATTAATAAAAAGAGGGATATTTAATAAAATAAAGATCATAATAATAAGAGGAGGGACATTCTGAGAATTGAAATATAAGAGGGGAGACACACTTTCTAAGTAGCCTATATGAGGAGGGATATTATGAGAATTTATATTTCAATTAATAAAAAAAGGATATTTAATAAAATAAAGATCTTATGATCTTTCTTATATGTAGAGATTTATGAGATTTATATATATATATATATATATACAGTTAGGTAGATTGTTCAACCAAAATATGGATGCCGAGATTTATATCTAGACATATAGTAGATTGTTCAAACAAAATATGGATGGTGAACTTTATACTTGGAGTCTCCAGTTCTGTGTGTTTCGTCCACTGGATGGAGACCTTGATGGGTTTCAGGGCATTTATATGGCCTTTTTCCCGAGGATGAGTATTTGATAGATGGAACTTCATGAAACCGGATTGACACACGATGATATAGTTGAGTCATATCTATCTGGTCAATATGACAACTGATTCCCTAGGATTGACTTCGCTTTCCTTATCCCATTCATTCCATTCCAGATAGGAACAACTGTTTTAGGAGATTCCCCTAACCAATAAATGGGAATCTGTGAGGACCCCTGTCCCGTCATTTATCCTTGATCCTGGTGGGCTTTAAAAATAGCAGTTTGATGTGATACCAGGCCTTTATATAGGGAGGGGCTCCAACCAACAACCCGGCAAGTTCCCTGTAATTCTTCTTCTTTCCCGCAGGATTCGAACACTCTGGGAGAGGTGAACCATGGGAGGGGAGGTCGGCAGCAGCTCGGGGATGGGCGTTCCTTGATTAATATAATACGTCGGCTGAAGATTCCTTGGCTACCACAGTTATATGGGCAAAATATTGATGGTGAACTCTATGCTTGGGGATGGGCGTTCCTTGATTAATATAATAGTTGGAATGAATATTCTTTGGCTACCACGGTTATATGGGCATTGAGAAAGCATTTAAATAACTAATTAAAGATAATTACAATACAATAAATATAAAAAATATATATTATGTTTGATTGTATTTTAATAATAATTTTTTTAACCAGATTTATTAAATGATTTCTCCTACTTCAATTGACTTAGCTTATAGGAGGATAATAGAAGAATTAGTACATTCTGATCCACATATTCCATAGAATGTAATATATACTATGTTTGATTGTATTTTAATAATAATTTTTTAAACCAGATTTATTAAATGATTTCTCTTACTTCATTTATAGGAGGATAATAGAAGAATTAGTACATTCTGATTTGCTACTCTTTGAAATCCACATTTTCCATAGAATGTATAAGAGAAATTTAAAATCCGCATTTTCCATAGAATGTATAAGAGAAAGCATTTAAATAAATAATTAAAGATAATTACAATATAAAAATATATACTATATTTGATTGTATTTTAATAATAATTTTTTAAACCAGATTTATTAAATGATTTTTCCTACTAGGAGGATAATAGAAGAATTAGTACATTCTGATTTGCCATTCTGATTTGCTACTATTTAAAATCCAGAGAAAGCATTTAAATAAATAATTAAAGATAATTACAATATAAAAATATATACTATATTTGATTGTATTTTAATAATAATTTTTTAAACCAGATTTATTAAATGATTTTTCCTACTAGGAGGATAATAGAAGAATTAGTACATTCTGATTTGCCATTCTGATTTGCTACTATTTAAAATCCACATCTTCCATAGAATGTATAAGACATGTAGAGATTTAAATTTTAAAGATAATTATAATACAATAAATATAAAATATATATATTTTATTTGATTGTATTTTAATAATAATTTTTTTAATCAGATTTATTTAATGATTTCTCCTACTGGAAGGATAATAGAAGAATTAGTACATTCTGATTTGCTACTTTTTAAAATCCACATTTTCCATAGAATGTATAAGAGAAATTTAAAATCCACATTTTCCATAGAATGTATAAGAGAAAGCATTTAAATAACTAATTAAAGATAATTGCAATATAAAAAATATATATTATATTTGATTGTATTTTAATAATAAATTTTTAAACCAGATTTATTAAATGATTTCTCCTACTAGGAGGATAATAGAAGAATTAGTACATTCTGATTTGACATTTTGATCTGCTACTATTTAAAATCCACATCTTCCATAGACATTTAGAGATTTAAATTTTAAAGATAATTATAATACAATAAATATAAAATATATATATTATATTTGATTGTATTTTAATAATATTTTTTTTAATCAAATTTATTAAATGATTTCTCCTATTGGGAGAATAGAAGAATTAGTACATTCTGATTTGCTACTCTTTAAAATCCACATCTTCCATAGAATGTATAAGATGTGTAGAGATTTAAATTTAACTAGTTAGATTCTTCTTCCAAACTATAAAGATTTATATTTAGGTACTTCAAATTTTTAAGTAAATATAGTACTATGGTAACTTTATCCTGGTAATTTCAAAATTTTAAGTAAAATATGAATGGTAAACTTTATCCTTGGGGTGAATTTTCTTTCCTTTTAAGGTTATTTTGTTTATCTGCTTCAAAACAAATTCAATATGTCAAGTTAGATTCTTCTTCCAAACCATAAAGATTTATATTTAGGTACTTCAAATTTTTAAGTAAAATATGAAAGGTAAACTTTATCTTTGGGGTGAATGTTCTTTCCTTTTAAGGTTATTTTGTTTATCTACTTCAAAAGAAATTCAATATGTCAAGTTAGATTCTTCTTCCAAACTATAAATATTTATATTTAGGTAGTTAAATTTTTTAAATAAAATATGAATGGTAAACTTTATCCTTAGTTCTCTCCTTTTAAGGTTATTTTGTTTATCTACTTCAAAACAAATTCAATATGTCAAGTTACAATGGAAGAACTACATCACACTATAAAATGGAAGAGCTATGAAAACTAGACTATGGCAATTAGTTTATGTAAAAAAAAGTTTAAACAATTTACTTAACTCTACCTAAATATGGCAATTAGTTCATCTAATTAAAAAAAGTTTAAACAATAAACTAATTAAAAAAAGTTTAAACAATAAACTTAACTCTGCCTAAATATAAATCTCGGCAATGGGTATATGGGTATTGGAAGAGCATTTAATTATTTAAATATTATTAAAATTAAAAATTGGTACGTTCTAAAAAATAATATTTTAATTAGCACTCTTTAAAATCTTCCATATAATATATAATATGACATATTTTAACTATAACTTTTAAAATCAATTGTCACTCTTTCATAAAATAAGATGTAAATAAGATGTAGATAGGTAGTTAGATTCTTCTAATATGAATAACTTTTAAAATCAATTGTCACTCTTTCTTTCATAAAATAAGATGTAGATAGGTAGTTAGATTCTTCTTCTATATAATGTCTAAGATGACATATATTTAGGCATAAGTTAGATTGTTCAAATAAAATATAGATGGTAAACTTAACTTTATACTTGGGATGAGCATTCTTTCCTTTTTAAAGTTACTATTTTAAAAAAAATTCAATATGTCACACTACTAAAAAGTTAGTATATTAAAAAAAATACAATATGTCACACTACTAAATAAAGGAGCTATGGCAATTAGTTTATCTAATTAAAAACAATTGATATGTTACCATCCTTCAAATTTATATTTAGGTACTTCAAATTTTTAAGTAAAATATGAAAGGTAAACTTTATCCTTGGGGTGAATGTTCTTTCCTTTTAAGGTTATTTTGTTTATCTACTTCAAAAGAAATTCAATATGTCAAGTTAGATTCTTCTTCCAAACTATAAATATTTATATTTAGGTAGTTAAATTTTTTAAATAAAATATGAATGGTAAACTTTATCCTTAGTTCTCTCCTTTTAAGGTTATTTTGTTTATCTACTTCAAAACAAATTCAATATGTCAAGTTACAATGGAAGAACTACATCACACTATAAAATGGAAGAGCTATGAAAACTAGACTATGGCAATTAGTTTATGTAAAAAAAAGTTTAAACAATTTACTTAACTCTACCTAAATATGGCAATTAGTTCATCTAATTAAAAAATTTTTAAACAATAAACTAATTAAAAAAAGTTTAAACAATAAACTTAACTCTGCCTAAATATAAATCTCGGCAATGGGTATATGGGTATTGGAAGAGCATTTAATTATTTAAATATTATTAAAATTAAAAATTGGTACGTTCTAAAAAATAATATTTTAATTAGCACTCTTTAAAATCTTCCATATAATATATAATATGACATATTTTAACTATAACTTTTAAAATCAATTGTCACTCTTTCATAAAATAAGATGTAAATAAGATGTAGATAGGTAGTTAGATTCTTCTAATATGAATAACTTTTAAAATCAATTGTCACTCTTTCTTTCATAAAATAAGATGTAGATAGGTAGTTAGATTCTTCTTCTATATAATGTCTAAGATGACATATATTTAGGCATAAGTTAGATTGTTCAAATAAAATATAGATGGTAAACTTAACTTTATACTTGGGATGAGCATTCTTTCCTTTTTAAAGTTACTATTTTAAAAAAAATTCAATATGTCACACTACTAAAAAGTTAGTATATTAAAAAAAATACAATATGTCACACTACTAAATAAAGGAGCTATGGCAATTAGTTTATCTAATTAAAAACAATTGATATGTTACCATCCTTCAAATTTATATTTAGGTACTTCAAATTTTTAAGTAAAATATGAAAGGTAAACTTTATCCTTGGGGTGAATGTTCTTTCCTTTTAAGGTTATTTTGTTTATCTACTTCAAAAGAAATTCAATATGTCAAGTTAGATTCTTCTTCCAAACTATAAATATTTATATTTAGGTAGTTAAATTTTTTAAATAAAATATGAATGGTAAACTTTATCCTTAGTTCTCTCCTTTTAAGGTTATTTTGTTTATCTACTTCAAAACAAATTCAATATGTCAAGTTACAATGGAAGAACTACATCACACTATAAAATGGAAGAGCTATGAAAACTAGACTATGGCAATTAGTTTATGTAAAAAAAAGTTTAAACAATTTACTTAACTCTACCTAAATATGGCAATTAGTTCATCTAATTAAAAAAAGTTTAAACAATAAACTAATTAAAAAAAGTTTAAACAATAAACTTAACTCTGCCTAAATATAAATCTCGGCAATGGGTATATGGGTATTGGAAGAGCATTTAATTATTTAAATATTATTAAAATTAAAAATTGGTACGTTCTAAAAAATAATATTTTAATTAGCACTCTTTAAAATCTTCCATATAATATATAATATGACATATTTTAACTATAACTTTTAAAATCAATTGTCACTCTTTCATAAAATAAGATGTAAATAAGATGTAGATAGGTAGTTAGATTCTTCTAATATGAATAACTTTTAAAATCAATTGTCACTCTTTCTTTCATAAAATAAGATGTAGATAGGTAGTTAGATTCTTCTTCTATATAATGTCTAAGATGACATATATTTAGGCATAAGTTAGATTGTTCAAATAAAATATAGATGGTAAACTTAACTTTATACTTGGGATGAGCATTCTTTCCTTTTTAAAGTTACTATTTTAAAAAAAATTCAATATGTCACACTACTAAAAAGTTAGTATATTAAAAAAAATACAATATGTCACACTACTAAATAAAGGAGCTATGGCAATTAGTTTATCTAATTAAAAACAATTGATATGTTACCATCCTTCAAATTTATATTTAGGTACTTCAAATTTTTAAGTAAAATATGAAAGGTAAACTTTATCCTTGGGGTGAATGTTCTTTCCTTTTAAGGTTATTTTGTTTATCTACTTCAAAAGAAATTCAATATGTCAAGTTAGATTCTTCTTCCAAACTATAAATATTTATATTTAGGTAGTTAAATTTTTTAAATAAAATATGAATGGTAAACTTTATCCTTAGTTCTCTCCTTTTAAGGTTATTTTGTTTATCTACTTCAAAACAAATTCAATATGTCAAGTTACAATGGAAGAACTACATCACACTATAAAATGGAAGAGCTATGAAAACTAGACTATGGCAATTAGTTTATGTAAAAAAAAGTTTAAACAATTTACTTAACTCTACCTAAATATGGCAATTAGTTCATCTAATTAAAAAAAGTTTAAACAATAAACTAATTAAAAAAAGTTTAAACAATAAACTTAACTCTGCCTAAATATAAATCTCGGCAATGGGTATATGGGTATTGGAAGAGCATTTAATTATTTAAATATTATTAAAATTAAAAATTGGTACGTTCTAAAAAATAATATTTTAATTAGCACTCTTTAAAATCTTCCATATAATATATAATATGACATATTTTAACTATAACTTTTAAAATCAATTGTCACTCTTTCATAAAATAAGATGTAAATAAGATGTAGATAGGTAGTTAGATTCTTCTAATATGAATAACTTTTAAAATCAATTGTCACTCTTTCTTTCATAAAATAAGATGTAGATAGGTAGTTAGATTCTTCTTCTATATAATGTCTAAGATGACATATATTTAGGCATAAGTTAGATTGTTCAAATAAAATATAGATGGTAAACTTAACTTTATACTTGGGATGAGCATTCTTTCCTTTTTAAAGTTACTATTTTAAAAAAAATTCAATATGTCACACTACTAAAAAGTTAGTATATTAAAAAAAATACAATATGTCACACTACTAAATAAAGGAGCTATGGCAATTAGTTTATCTAATTAAAAACAATTGATATGTTACCATCCTTCAAATTTATATTTAGGTACTTCAAATTTTTAAGTAAAATATGAAAGGTAAACTTTATCCTTGGGGTGAATGTTCTTTCCTTTTAAGGTTATTTTGTTTATCTACTTCAAAAGAAATTCAATATGTCAAGTTAGATTCTTCTTCCAAACTATAAATATTTATATTTAGGTAGTTAAATTTTTTAAATAAAATATGAATGGTAAACTTTATCCTTAGTTCTCTCCTTTTAAGGTTATTTTGTTTATCTACTTCAAAACAAATTCAATATGTCAAGTTACAATGGAAGAACTACATCACACTATAAAATGGAAGATCTATGAAAACTAGACTATGGCAATTAGTTTATGTAAAAAAAAGTTTAAACAATTTACTTAACTCTACCTAAATATGGCAATTAGTTCATCTAATTAAAAAAAGTTTAAACAATAAACTAATTAAAAAAAGTTTAAACAATAAACTTAACTCTGCCTAAATATAAATCTCGGCAATGGGTATATGGGTATTGGAAGAGCATTTAATTATTTAAATATTATTAAAATTAAAAATTGGTACGTTCTAAAAAATAATATTTTAATTAGCACTCTTTAAAATCTTCCATATAATATATAATATGACATATTTTAACTATAACTTTTAAAATCAATTGTCACTCTTTCATAAAATAAGATGTAGATAGGTAGTTAGATTCTTCTAATATGAATAACTTTTAAAATCAATTGTCACTCTTTCTTTCATAAAATAAGATGTAGATAGGTAGTTAGATTCTTCTTCTATATAATGTCTAAGATGACATATATTTAGGCATAAGTTAGATTGTTCAAATAAAATATAGATGGTAAACTTAACTTTATACTTGGGATGAGCATTCTTTCCTTTTTAAAGTTACTATTTAAAAAAAAAATCAATATGTCACACTACTAAAAAGTTAGTATATTAAAAAAAATACAATATGTCACACTACTAAATAAAGGAGCTATGGCAATTAGTTTATCTAATTAAAAACAACTTCAAATTTTTAAGTAAAATATGAAAGGTAAACTTTATCCTTGGGGTGAATGTTCTTTCCTTTTAAGGTTATTTTGTTTATCTACTTCAAAAGAAATTCAATATGTCAAGTTAGATTCTTCTTCCAAACTATAAATATTTATATTTAGGTAGTTAAATTTTTTAAATAAAATATGAATGGTAAACTTTATCCTTAGTTCTCTCCTTTTAAGGTTATTTTGTTTATCTACTTCAAAACAAATTCAATATGTCAAGTTACAATGGAAGAACTACATCACACTATAAAATGGAAGAGCTATGAAAACTAGACTATGGCAATTAGTTTATGTAAAAAAAAGTTTAAACAATTTACTTAACTCTACCTAAATATGGTAATTAGTTCATCTAATTAAAAAAAGTTTAAACAATAAACTAATTAAAAAAAGTTTAAACAATAAACTTAACTCTGCCTAAATATAAATCTCGGCAATGGGTATATGGGTATTGGAAGAGCATTTAATTATTTAAATATTATTAAAATTAAAAATTGGTACGTTCTAAAAAATAATATTTTAATTAGCACTCTTTAAAATCTTCCATATAATATATAATATGACATATTTTAACTATAACTTTTAAAATCAATTGTCACTCTTTCATAAAATAATATGTAAATAAGATGTAGATAGGTAGTTAGATTCTTCTAATATGAATAACTTTTAAAATCAATTGTCACTCTTTCTTTCATAAAATAAGATGTAGATAGGTAGTTAGATTCTTCTTCTATATAATGTCTAAGATGACATATATTTAGGCATAAGTTAGATTGTTCAAATAAAATATAGATGGTAAACTTAACTTTATACTTGGGATGAGCATTCTTTCCTTTTTAAAGTTACTATTTAAAAAAAAATTCAATATGTCACACTACTAAAAAGTTAGTATATTAAAAAAAATACAATATGTCACACTACTAAATAAAGGAGCTATGGTAATTAGTTTATGTAATTAAAAACAATTGATATGTTAGAGCATCATCAATTTATATTACAATTAGTTTCTCTATTTAAAAAAAAAAAACTGATATGTTAGAGCATCACCAATTTATATGACAATTAGTTTCATATATATATATATATATATATATATATATATATATATATATATATATATTACCCTACAAAATGGAGGAGCTACATCACTAATTTATATGATATTTAGTTTCTCTATTTCAAAAAAGTTTGATATGTCATCCTATAAAATAAAGTGCATGGCAAATAGGGTAACATATCAATTTGTTTTTAAAATAGAGAAACTAATTTAAAAAAAAAAATGATATGTTACCCTACAAAATGGAGGAGCTATGACAATTAATTTATTTACATCACCAATTTTTATGATAATTAGTTTCTCTATTTAACAAGAAATGATATATGACAATTAGTTTCTCTATTTCAAAAAAATATGTAGGAGCTATGACAATTAGAAAAAAATTGGTATGTAGGAGCTATGACAATTAGAACAAATGTAGTCTAAAAATATATAAAAGAAAGGAAAACCTTGAAATCAAAGTATAAGTCCTCTCGTTAATCAGTTAATCATGAACTAAAGGTTGTTTGCTATGTAAAAATAAAAAATATTTAAAATGAAAGAGCTACTTGATCAAAACCTTGTTCATTGTATAAATCCTCTTGTTAATAAGAATCTTCTTCATAGAGGGAAAAAAAATGAATGCAGTAAAAAAATATTTGGTTTGTTTAAATTTTTTTTGGTTATTTGGTCCGTAAATATTTGGTTTTTAAATAACTGTTCAAAGAATAACAAAAATTAAGAAGAAAAGTTCCATAGTATACTATTCACATACTAACAACAACACAACAAAAATTGACAACAACAATTAAGTAACATAAAATTATTAGCAAACAAATAGAGAATACTGCAGTAGATGGTTGGTTTAAAAAGAAAATTTAGAAAAAAATTCCATAGTATACCACTCACATACTCACAACAACAATTGAGTAACATAAAAATATTGGCAAACCAACCAACATTATATACAGAGAATACTACTGTAGTAGATGATAGTTTTAAAAATAGTTTTAAAAAGTAAAAAACAATCACTACTGTAGTAGACGATAGTTTTAAAAATAGTTTTAAAAAGTAAAAAACAATCACTTTTCTTTTTAAGACGAGAAACTAAAACAATAATTAACTTAACCATAGATGGTAGATTTAAAAAGTAAAAAACAATCACTTTCCTTTTTAATACGAGGAACTAAAACAATAATTAACTCAACCATACAAAATAAAAAAGCATATTTATTTAAAATAGTATCTCGATAATGATAATGAATTGGGGATGCATAGTCTTCTCTAGGCACCATTCAACCATGTAAAGTAAAAAAGCATATTTAAAAAACGCTTCTTTACTACAATTCTATTTATGAAAAAAATCTTGATAATGAATTAGGGATGCATGGGGATGCATAGTCTTCTCTAGGCACCATTCAACCATGCAAAGTAAAAAAAGCGTATTTAAAAACGCTTCTTTACTACAATTCTATTTATGAAAAAAATCTTGATAATGAATTAGGGATGCATAGTCTTCTCTAGACATGATTCAACTTCAAAGCAAGTTCTATCTAAGAGCTTCTAGAACCCGTTAGATAGGCATTTTGTAGGAAGACCTTTATCTTTATCTTATTGTCAAATATCTTTAATGAGATCGTCAAGCAGGCACCTCTCTTGTATAGGGTGCGCCAGCACCTCAAACAAATACAAATAAGGTAAGAGCTTTTAAGTACCAAAAAAAGGAGGATTCCTTCTTCCCGAAAGCTTGTAAGTAAAAAAAAAAAAAAAAGAAAGGAGTTTTTTTGACAAAGGAAAACCATCTTTCTACACTATAGAGAAAAGGAAAGGAAATCCAGAGCTTTTAAGTAAAAAAAAAAAAAAAAAGAGGAGTGTTTTTTTGACAAAGGAAAAAACAAAGGAAAAGAAATCCATCATAAAAATCACGTGTAAATTGGGAATGCATAGTTCAAAGCAAATTCTAATCTAAAAGCTTCTGAAACCGGTTAGATAAAGGAATCTTAAGGACTTTTCTTTTTTAGGAAAACTTTTATCTTATTCTCGAATATATTTAATGAGATGAGTGTTTTTTGAGCCAAGGAAACCATCTATCTTCCAATAACGAGGAGAACAGGAAATGTAGTCCATTATATAATAAGATGCGTGTCCTTTATCTTATTCTCAAATATATAAAGATATTTAATGAGATGAGTAGTGTTTTCCGAACAAAGGAAACTATCGAGAGGAAAGGAAATCCATTATATATATCTAATGAGATGAGTGTTTTCTGGACCAAGGAAAACATTGATAGTCCATTATATAGAAATCAAATATATTTTATGCAAATACTATGGTAAGTAGATATTTAATAAGATGAGTGTTTTCATCGATAGTTCATTATATAAAAATCAAATATATTTTATATAATATGAGTGTTTTCTGGGTAAAGAAAACCCCTCTCTTCCATGAAGACTTAGTTTAAATTTTGAAACCGTCGAATGTCGCTTAAAAACCTCACGACGACGGGCTGCGTAGTTCATTAGTTGCGACAGTAGGCGGTATGCTGTTTTTTCGTGACAAAGGGTGTCACTTATCAAGGCCGGGTCGTCGGATGACATAAACCACTGACTGCGTAGTCGGGCTGCGCTGTGCAGTCGAGTGGCGGACACAGGACTTATCAATTTTATCAAAGAAGACGTTGCCAGATAAAACCCGCACAGTCAGACTGCGCTGAAAGGACTTAGCAGATTTTTTGAAATGGAATGTCGCATGTCACAAACAAGCTTTGACGCCAGGGAAAGTCACTCCACCGTCGAGTGACGCACACCTGTGACTTGGGAAGTTTTACGAAATCGCTCTTTTTCAGAAGGTGATTAATGATCTCCACAAGAAGAACTACAAGCGGTGTAAATGAGGTTTAACAGTCAACAAAATTGTGAGAAATATTGTATAAGAGCAATAAGAATAAAATAAAATGCAAAGGAGTGAGACGCAGTCAAGTTTGAACAAAACCCTTCAAAATGCTTGAACAATGACAATATTTATTTATCTAAAAGAAGGTTTAGAGAGATCGTCAACTGAGGATATACAAACTTCTGCAGAAACTGCAGGATAAACTAGGAAACAAATGAATGCCGAGGCTGCTGCTCGAACATGAAACAGATAAGCTTCACTGCTCACTTAATAGCTCTTATCTACTCTACGAATACTTGCTTCTATCTCCACTTGCTCTCAAAATCCCCATGATATATCCATCGAATGCCAACCAAACTAGGGTTTTTATAGTTGGGCTTGAAGAGCCAATCACCAACCACCATACGAAGGAATAAACCAATCACCTACTTTCGCATGTGGGAAATAAAGACTGATTGGACTAGTTGACATGTGAAACATCAAATCAAAGACTGATTTTGGCGAGCAAAGTCCGGTTGCGCTTAGTTTCGGAGCGAAGTTAGGCGGCTTGTGAGAAACAGGTTTAATATTTCTAACACCCTCCTTTAAACCTGAATTCACAAGTGCTTTGACTCCTAGCTACTCTCGCAATCTGCTGAAGTCTTCCTCCTTGAAAGGCTTCGTGAAAATGTCAGCCAACTGCTCCTTGGATCTGCAAAACTACAATTGAATTTCCTCATACTTCACTAGCTCTCTGATGAAATGGTACCGAATGTCGATGTGCTTTGTTCGGCCATGGAACACTGGATCCTTCGATAGTGCTATGACGGAATTGTTGTCACAAAACATAGTTGTCGCCCCTTCAGATGGATGATTAAGTTCACCCAGAACTCTTCATAGCCAAACTGCCTGGCATGCGACTAATGTGGCATTGACATACTTTGCTTCAGTAGTGGACAACGTAATGATTGGTTACTTCTTGTACCCTCATGACACAGCTCTCGATCCGAGATAGAAAGTATACTCAAAGGTGCTCTTTCGATCGTCGGTGCTGTTAGCCCAGTCGCTATCTATGTAGCCCACAAAATCTAACTAGTCTTGTATGGCGTAAAATATGCCATGGTTGCACGTCCCATTGACATAGCACAAGATCCGTTTTCCTGCTTGTCAATGCATGTCCTTCGGAGTCTCCATAAAATGACTGATCAGACTGACTCTGAACATCAGATCTGGTCGAGTTGCAGTCAAATACATAAGACTGCCAACTAGCTTCTTGAACAAGGTTGGATCAACATTCCTCCCTGAATCCAGCTTGCTCAACTTCAAACCTATAGCGGTAGGTGTGATGGTAGGTTTGTTGTCCTCCATATTGAACTACTTCACGACATCCTTCACATACTTGCCATGATAAATGAAGATGCCATCTGCTGATTGGTCAACTTCAATGCTTAAGAAATATTTCATCAACCCTAGATTTGTCATCCCAAACTCCTCCTTCATGGTTCTAAACTGGTCAAACAGAACATTATTGTTGATAGCGTAAATCAGATCATCCACATACAGGCAGATGATTATGAGCTCCCTTGCTTCATTTGTATTCATGTATTCATGTACAGGGTGTGCTCATATGGGCATTTGATAAACCTATTCTCCTAAAAATAGCTGTCAATCCCGTTGTACCAAGCTCGGGGCACCTAATTCAAACCATAGAGGGCCTTCTTTAGCGTTAGGAATTTGCCCTCCTAGCCTTCAATATCATAACATGGTGGCTGGTCTATGTACACTTCCTCTCTGACTTGATGTCCATCTGGTACACACTCCAACCCTTTTGAGCTGCCAACGCCAGGATCATCCTCATTGTGTCAAGTCAGGATACAGGCGCATATACCTCATGGTAGTCAACTCCTGACTTCTACTTGTAGCCTTTTGCCACCAATCTGGCCTTATGTCTATCCACTTCTCCTTGGGCATTGAACTTCGTCTTATACACCCACTTGACCCCAATGGTCTTCTTTCCTGCTAAAATATCTACAAGCTGCCATGTGTCATTTCTTGTAATGGCTTCTATCTCCTCGTCCATCACCTTCACCCACTTTTGGTTCTGACTTGCCTCTTCAAACTCAACTAGATCAACCTCAATAGAGAAGGCAAAATTAGAATGTTCATCATCTTCATGATTGCGGGCTGCCTTGTAGATATCTTGCAAGCTCTTCATTTTCACTGGAGTCCTCAAGTTTGGGATCTGCTTGCAAGTGGAGGTGATTGATATGGTGATATTGTGCTACTTTTGGCATCGCTACTACAGCTTGAGGTTGTAGGTGGATGTGCACTATTATCCTCAAAGTCAACAGACTCAACAACTATTGGCTCAAGTTGGCCAGACTTAGACTTCCAATTCCAAGCTTCATCTTCCAGGAACTTTACATCACGGTTGATGATGAGCTTCTTCGTCATAGGGTTATACAACTGATATGCCTTTGCCTATTCACCATACCCTGTGAAGATGCATTTCTCTGCTCTATCATCCAACTTCTGCCTCTTATCTTCTGGAAGATGTGCATATGCAATGCACCCGAATACACACAAATGATCCACACATGGATTTTGACCACTCCAGGCCTCCTGAGGGATTTTGTCCTTCATGCTTTTTGTGGGACATTTGTTCAATAGGTAGACTGTACAGGATACAGCCTCTACCCAAAACTTATGCGATAATTCCTTTGCCTTCATCATGCTACATGCCATATCCATGATGGTTCGGTTCTTCCTCTCAGCTACATTGTTCTACTGCGGTGTGTATCTGGAAGTGAGTTGCCTTCGAATTCCATGCTGCTTACATAAATTATGGAATTTGTTGGATATGTATTCACCTCCACCATTTGTTCTGAGGGTTTTCACCAAATATCCGCTCTGTTTCTCCACCAAAGCCTTGAACTCCTTGAATTTGGCAAATGCTTCTGACTTCAGCTTGATAGGGTAAATCCAAGTCTTACAGTTGAAGTCATCTATGAACATCAAGAAATATTTGTTTCCTGTAAATGTGCTAGTATGAATTGTATCACAAATGTCTGAGTGCACCAACTCCAATGGTTGTGATGCTTTCCAAGACTGTCCTGAAGGGAACAAATCCCTGTGTTGTTTGTCTACTAAGCAACCCTCACAAATTTGATTTTGTTACTCAATAAGGGGTAAACCTGTAGACACCAAAACAACACCAATCCGATTAAGTGACTACAAACACTGATCGCATTGACATACACAGCTTTCAGGGCAGCCCTCAGAGGTCAAACAGTGGTCCTAGCCACTCACACAGCAGTTTAGAAGGTCAAAAAATAAGCAGAGCAAAGTTGGTCATTTTAAAGCCTTTAATCTAAAGCGAGCCTTTAACAAACGTTAAGCCTTAAACAAGAAAGCCTCAATCAAGAGCAAAAATTCAAATGCAGGCAAGCCTTAATCAAAGGGGAACCTTGGCCTTAGACGTCGCGAAATCGCGACGTCGCGATTTTGCGACACCTAAGGCCCAAAGGGGAACCTTGGCCTTAGACGTCGTGAAATCGCGACACCTAAGGTCCAAGGGGAGCCGGTTACCAACTTTTGATGCCCCAAGTATGGAAAGGGCATGCATTCTTGAATCCTTGCTTCTGACGAGCTAAAGAATTTGATTTCAAGTGTTAACCTATTTTGGTGAGGTGTGACTTGAGCTTGGACATTGATAAGTCATGATTAGGCAAAGGGCGTAACCTTTTGTCCACAGGGGAAACCTTGTGTTCATGCTTCGAGAATGCCAAGTGTTTGATCAATTTAATGATTGCTTGTTTCTCGCCCCAAGTAGGAGCGTGATTGTCTTTGTCAATGATTCTTTGAATGCATGTCATTGCCTTGATTGGGTGTGTGCTTGTTGATTGGTGACTAAGTGTGACTACCCCTCAAGTGACGAATCGATGAGAGAATGACCTTTGTGAGAAAAGCGATGAGTCGCTTGACCCAAGATGACTTAGGTTAGGGTGCCTTTAGATGTTTTTACCGTTTAAGCACGTGCAATTTCCCGACATTTGGACCTATTTTTGGTGGGTGCTAACCCTTTTGGTGATGCCATAATAGGGTGAAATCATCAAAAACCTGTCTTCCCGTGGAGCGGTCCGGCTATGGTGGCCTTCTTGGGGAAGTGGGAAAGTGACAATTTGAGCCCCGACATCGATTTTCTTATGCCAAGATGTTAAGTGCCAGAGCACTTGTGTCCGGCAATGCTTTATTGCTTATGTTTTTGTGTTGCATTTTTGTGAGGTTTTTGTTGTTTTGATTTTCTTTCTTTGTGTATATGTCATGAGATTATGGAATGCATAATGATTGATGTTGATGAATGCATGCTACTTGATATTGATGGATGCATATGGGATGATGAATGCAAATGTATGTGATATGCAAAAATGAAATGGATGGATGGACTCTGTGGTGTTTGGCTATGGCACCATAGACTGTTTAGAACTCTATTGTTCTGTTTTTAGGCGATTGCTGTGATGCATGAATTTGTATGTATACATGTGGTTTGTTCTTTTTTTTTTGTATTTTTTGATGGTATTGTAAGGATGAAAAGTAGCGCAGTTGGTTTAGAAATGTAGCCAAGGTTTTCTGAGACTCAGACGGTTTTAACTTACTAGCCATGACTGTACTTTATCTTACAAGACTTTTGAACAAGGTATGAATCGAAATTGTTTTTGACCAAGTTATTTCACATCCCTGTGTGTGCAATTGAGTTAATTTATGTGGTATTTGTCAGGATGCCGCCAGTGCCAGATGGGTTTTCAACCGAACTCGTATCGAGGATCACCTAATTAGCTCCACTAACTCCTTTGTTGTATTTAGTTAGATTAATCTGCGGTGTTATCCAGGATACCATAAGTAGCTCATCCTTATGCAAACATTGGTCTGCACACACACAAAGTGAATGTGACAGACATATCGTCATGCGGGTAGGATACCACCATTGCCAGATAGGCTATCAACCAAACCTGTAATGAGGATCGCCTAGATGGTTTTCGAATACTGAGAATTCCAGGGATTCAAGTTTAGGATGTTTGTTGGCTGAATGATTTAGAGGGTTGCTCGTCTATATAGTGATGAAAATCACTGTTTATTTCCTATTAATTCTTTTTGAGCAAGGATTTTGAATAGTGGCTATGACCACTGTTATTTGATTTTGTGTTTTGAGTATTGTGAATGGCTTTGATCCTTGTGTCCTTAGGGATGACTACCCATCCTGGTTAGGGGCGGATAGTACGAATCCTTACAACGTTGGGAACCAAGGGGATGATGGAGGTTATGGAGTAAGGGCATTGATCTGTTAGGCCTTGGGGATGACTACCCATCCTGGTTAGGGGCGGATAGTACGAATCCTTACAACTTAGAGACCAAAGGTGAAGGAAAGTGTTAGGATGATGATTTGTTGGAATTTTGTTTGTGAATGGTGTTGATCCCTTTAGGTTTTGGGGATGACTACCTATCCTTGGCAGGGACGTGTAGTACAAATCCTTACAACTTTGGGAACCAACTATGATTGGGATTTGGTAGTGGTGAGAACCACTGTATTTGGAGGTGAATGGATAGGAAAGAGCCGTCCTTTTGTCAATTCTCAGCATTCTAGAACCATTCGCATGGGGGGATGAGCAAGATAACCGTTTCGCTTATGGTGACCTGGGTTACTATGCAGGTTTCATATTTCGTTCACACAACTTGGGAATCTTTATGTGTTTTAATTTGTGTTGGGATGTTACGTAACAAGGTGTATTTCAAGTGTAACTCTACCTCCATAAAATCTGTCTGACTTGATACATTACATGGCTAAAGAGCAAAATGATAACTGAATCACGAAAACGCTTGATACATTAGAAGACCACTGACTCTAGTGTGGTAAAAACAATGCATGGTGTTTTTGTTGTTTTGCAAAATGGCACAGTGTGGAACAAGGTGGACTAGCAGAGCAATTACAGCCTATGGTGCCTTTGACCTGTACGACCACAAATATGCAATGTATGGATGCAATGCTTTGATGCAGCTACATATTTTTTTTGTGTTTTTGATGGATGGATTTTTGTGAATATGAAGATGAGGTGCGAGAAGAGCTCTCTTATTGATGAATTTGAGTATGCCTAGAAATGAGATGCAAATTTTTGTTGTTTTTGATGATTTTTGTTGTTTTTGAATTTTCTTGATTTTTGACCAAGTGATTGTGGAAATCCTTGGAGCATTTTGGGATTGACCAAGCGATTGCAGGAATCCTTGGAGCCTTTTGGGATTGACCAAGCGATTGCAAGAATCCTTGGAGCCTTTTGGGATTGACCAAGCGATTACAAGAATCTTTGGAGCCTTTTGGGATTGACCAAGCGATTGCAAGAATCCTTGGAGCCTTTTGGGATTGACCAAGCGATTGCAAGAATCCTTGGAGCCTTTTGGGATTGACCAAGCGATTACAAGAATCCTTGGAGCCTTTTTGGGATTTGGCTCTCTTAGATATGAAATGGTCACAAATGACTGATATTCAAGGGTTCTGTTTCCTTGATACCATCAAGAGAAGCTTGCCGGTACATCCCGGGTCCTATTTTGCTATCAATGATATATGGACCTAACCAATTTGCCGCAAACTTGTCCCTTAGGTGGGACGGCAAACTAGAATTTTGTTGGTTTTCCTTCAAAACCAAATCACCAACCCGAAAGTCCCTCAGGTGAACTTTCATGTTGTAAGCTTTCTTAAGCCGCTCTTGATAAATACATAAATGCTCGAGAGCATTAACACGTCGTTCGTCAAGCAACGTAAGCTGGTATAACCGGGCCTACCGCGCAGAGTCATCGTCGATGAATTCATGCATTGATATGCGCAGGGAAGGGATCTCCAACTCTAGAGGCATGATTGCCTATGTTGCACTTCTTGACATAGGTGCAACAATCTCGCTCTAAATATGGCCAATAATAGCCCATGCGAAGAATGCGCTTTGCAATGGCCATACCACTGAAGTGGCCACCACATGTACCATCGTGCGCTTGGACGATCGCCAAAGTGGACTCTTGTCTGGTCCAAGCAACGAAGGAGGATTCCTTCATAATCGTGACGATACAAAATGTCTCCTATCAAGACATACTTAGCCGCTTACTGCTTGA